>VYZQ01063834.1:106839-121599 GCA_013400655.1 Mystacornis crossleyi | reverse complement strand
CAGGGGGGGACCTCCACAAGGATCTTGTCTCCACACGGCTGTCCTGGACAAAGCCCCACCTTCAGCAATACACCCACTTTGTGTCACCCAGCCCAGCTGGGCTACACAAACTACCTTTATAAGCTGCCTCCACCCCTCAGGTGGGTCATTTGTATTTAAGGCTTGCACATGATCCCCATCTCATTACCTGCCTGCACCTGCACAAGCTCCCAGCCTCTTTGGGGCTGACCACCACAAATCCAGACTGATAAAATCACATTTGGGGAAAGATGAGCTTAATTATTCCTACTGTTTCTTACTTTCTTTATGCATAAAGGGAAAAAAGCCTAAAATTGTGCTTTGCCCAGGGGAAAAAAAAAAAAAAACAACCAACAAAAAAAACACCAAAACCACACAACAAACTTTTATAGAGGGAGAGAATGAAAAAGAAGGTTTTTGAGACAATGTCAATAAAGGGATCTCCAACAAAGTATCCTAGTCTTCAGGAATGGAGACTCTGAAAGCTCATGAAAGGTGTAGCAGTATGGAAAGCCCACCAAAATCAACAGAAATCTTTCCATTTACTAGAGCACTCTTGAATGAGGCCTCTGAAAATTAGGCTCACATACACACAACTGAACAGACCATCATGTGCACTGTCTCCTGCCAAGTACTCTGAGTAATCTCTATTAATACTCCGTTCATAACAAGCTGACAGTGAAGGTACTGACACTACTTGCTGAGTATTTTTTTTTGCTAAAATCAGTCCTTAACACTGACCACAATAAGCAAGTTAGGCTTTTTAAAAAAATCCATACTTAAAATAGCTATGAATCTTCTTAATGTGTCATTTGACATTTGTTATTACTTGGCTGTGGACTGGCTTTGAATATTTTATGAAATATTTATGGCAGAAGGGGATATGGGATTCATAAGAGCAAGACACATACAATATGTGGAACATTAGTGACAATTACCACAAGGGTAAAATTAGTGTAATCAGCCATCACTTTCTTATGAAAAAATACAGACTTAATTGGTGGCAGGCGGATATTTCGTCCATTTTAAGACTGCAATTTTTTAGGACTGATTTGCATAGTTTTCTTCACTTTTGCAGGATTCAATAAAATTCTGTTTAAATGTGAACTTTGGCTAATTAACTCACGGTAAACAGAGAAATTTTCTGTTTTCTTTTAAGAAATATTTTACAAATTCCCTTTTCATCCCTAATAATTTGTCAAAAGGAGAGAATACTAATTATGTGCATCACATCCAGCTAATGGTGCAAACATTGTGAGCAGGTGAAAATGGAATTTATGAAGATGTTTCTACTGTTGTGTTTGTTGGAAAGTGGATTGAATTCAAAATCTTAAATTAAAAATTATTGTAAAATTTCCATGATTAAAAAATACTCTCCAGTAATAATGACAGATCCCATTTTAAGAAAAGAAACACTGACTTGCTGCAGTGTCTCCAAAGCAAGGTGTATTTGGACTTCCCAAAGGATATTCTGCATTGGCTGTCAAATCACACCCTGTCCCAGCTGAATACCATAAAATACCCTGTGCTGTGGGGGCACCTTGCCCAGGGCCAGCAGCTCAGGATCTGTGAGCCAAACTTGGGCAACTTCCATTGGAAGAAATGTTTAAGCAGTTGCTTGATGAAACGATTTCTCAGCCTGGATGGAAATTCACCTTTTATTTGTGCAGGGCTTGAGACAACATGCACACTTGGAGGAGATTTTGCTTCTAGATTTATATCCACTGCTAGAGCAGAGGCAGGGAAAATAAGTCAAACCTGCTGCTGCTGCGTGTGTTGCTGCACCATCCACTGAAGTCGTATATTTAACATAAAGCTGGAGTTTGCCTTGCATAGCAAATCTGTAGTTACTACTCATGCAACAAGAATTCCAAGGGATAGCTGGGGCTGAAGGGCCACTAAATACCTTCCTTACAGAGAAATTTGGATGGGGCTCTTTCAAATTACTCATATTTGCAGCTTGTCCCCCTTTTAAATGGGTTTAGAAAGCAACACAGTCAGAAGAAAACATGCCTATCATTGCCGTACCCTAATTCATGTATCACCTAATTGGTAAATAAAAATACAAGGCATGCTGCTAGTTTGACCGGGATTAGTACTCCCATGGAGGTTTACACTGTTACTTTTCTTGCTATACATTTTTCCCTGCAGGAAGATTAGCATCTTTAGGGTCATATTTATTTATGTGTGTGCATTTATTTATATGTATCAAATATTTATTCAATTTTTAAACAGTAACATTCAAAGCCATTTAATACCAATTTTCCCTTGCCCACTAAAACAGTGTTTCTCATGCAAACACTTTTACCACTGTGATTTTTTTCTCTTGAAATCTCTAGGGATTAGGTGCTTTAACACCTCCTGGGATTATGGCATAAAAACAGCAATGTATCCTGCATAACAACACCCCATCTTAATGCATTTTGTTGCTTTTATCTAGGAGCAGACATAAAGAGCTTTCTCTCAGGAAAAAAAAATAGATATTTAAGCAGATAATACAATTCCTTTGGAGGCCCCAAGTTCTTCTCCAAGCGCATGCATACAATTTCCATTAGCATTTAAAGGAACATGAAATGAGGAGAGACCTCTGAGCCTGTTTCACTGGCTATTGTGAATATCCTGGTTGCAGAAGTTTTAATGTTTTTATGTATTACCTCCATCTGCTCCAATCCTGTGAAATTTGGGTGTGCTATTTATAAATATGAATATGTTTGAGTTAGTATATGTTTTGCCTGTTCTGTAGGCACTATTCATTTTCTTGCAGAAAGCACATCTGTCACTGCTTTCATTAGCAAAGGGTCCTTTTTACGTTCTTTTTGAATTATAATATTGATATTTTTTCCCCCAGCACTACTGTTTGGCATAGTGTATTGCTAAACCAATCAACAAGTTTAAACCCTTGAAAATGGGGTTGGTAATGGAAGTGCTGGCACACCCTGAGCTACCTCGTCATGAGCCCTGGTGCTGTGCTAAATGGATTGAGCCACACTGACACCCCCCACCTCCGGAGTGAAGTCCCAAACACCTTGAAATACTATGTCAGCAACACAGTTATGTGGTGATACACTGCTTGGATTCAAAATAAGTTCTATGAAATTCATAGAAGCTGTGGGAATGGATAACCACAGTTGAGGTGCTGGAAATGTCTCACAAATCAATCATCCCAGGTGTGAACAGAATTTCCAGGTTGGTTTCCTACATATTTTATTTTCGTGGGTTTCTTTGAAGTTGAAATCTCTTTTTATTCGTAACATCCTCGCCCTTGAGCCCTTCTTCTTTTCTAAATATTCACTCATTCCCCATAATCCCTTTATTCCGTTCTATTTTCCAGCCATACCTCCCCTGACAGGCATTTCAAAGGCCTATTGTGCTCAGGCCCATCTGGATGCACTGTTATACTTGGAGTTTTGTCTCCATTTACCTCCCATGGGAAGTGGAGAGGCTGGAGCTCCTCTGGATCCTGCTTAACCAGTGCTTGGGACCGAAATACCCTGATGGGAGTGGAAGTTACAGTGGGCTTTGAGCTGCTCTCAGGCCATGCCCGCACCTGTCCTGCAGGACCCCAACATTCCTATCTCCCACAGAAGTGTTCGCCTGAGCACGTGCAGCAAATTCACTGATTGCTGCAAAGTCACATATAAACTCCACATAAAACATCTCTGTGTACCTATTCCTTTGGAAAAAAACCCCACATTTCTGCAGACCTCATAATAGTGTAATAGACTAGCATTTCTAGTGTAATTATATTCCCTTTAATAGTCACTATACCAGGATGTCTTTTTTATGAAAGATATATAGGCAACATTGTACACACTTTCCGAGGCCTTTTCTGAAGTACAAAAAAATGCAGTCCATGAGGGCTTGGAGGCATTCTAGCTTCACTAATATTCATATATTAGAACAAACAAATGTGGATTTTTGGATTATATCCAATTGAAATGTCCCATCAGCCTGCGGTTTCCTTCTGAATGATTAAACGTTGTACCAAAATAACTTTAGTGCTGCTATTCAGAGGAAAAACATGATGAGAGAAAGCAGAAAAAAATATATATGTAGCAGCAGGCTATGCAGCAGATTACAGGGGAGGCACCCCTGCTTTTAAGTGCATTCCCTTTCCTGCTGCAAGGAATGACTAAATTCTTGGTGGGAGGCCAGGCAGAGTGTCTGTTCGGCTGGTCACAGGGCAGGGAAAAGGTGTTCCACAGCCACGATTCTGATGGGGGCTGGCTGAGACCCCCTCCTGCACCATGCTGGACCCACACATAAGCCTCCCCTCTGGTTTTGCTGTTTGAGCAGCCCTACACCTGCACTTGGATCAAGGCAGGCTGGGGTATCCTGAACCCAAAATACCAGGTGGAACAGAGTGTGGCTTTTCCCAAAGGCTGGCTAGAAAAGTCCTGTATCAAATGCTCACCTATAAAAGCCTGTGCTGGAAGCAAGGGGGTTAAAAGTAGAGCCATTTGCAGCTCTATTTCACTTTTGAAATGCTAGATTTCTGAGATACTCATTAAAAGATGAATTCAGACAGTGTCCTTGAGACAGTTAATGAGATATGCTAATTTAAAATAAATAGGTCTGGTATGAATTCTTGATAAGAAAACATCTGCTTGGATCTGTTGCTCACTTTCCAGGGAGGTAAACTGGATCTGAAGACAGCAGGATACCATAAGGAATATGCAGCCATCTTGAAGGCAGCAGTTTATAAGAACTGATTGTTTTTCAGGTTAGCCCTGGAAGACACTTCTTCCATCTGACTTCTTTTGGATGTAGGGACTGAGAGGCAGGCCGAGGGCCAGGAAGCCACTAAATGCACTAAGGGGAGCCTAATCGGCCATCAAAGCCACCGGGCAGAAAAGCAGTTCTGAGGCACTCCATGTTCCCCAAACAGCTTTGTTGTGTCTGGCAAAGAGAATGGATTTTGCCTGAAAGTCACCAAAGGAACTGGCACTACACCTCCCCCTCAATAACTGCAGAGCAGTCACCCTGATTGCCACCCGTGCGGCACAGTGTGCATGGCAGCCAGTGCGTTCCTCTGGGTGAGCCAGCAGCAAGGGCATTTCACCTCCCCTGACCTTGGCAGTGAAGCGGGATGATTCCACAATACAGATGTACACACAGGTTTGTGTCCTGGGTGTGCTGCAGGTTTTATTATTGGGGTGGAGGTTTCTTTGACTCAGTCACAGAAATGTGCCATCTCATTTTTATATGGACATCCTTGCACCGTCCCTGCCTTAGAAGCGGCAGCTTGGATAACATCTTGTAGGAGTCACAGAGCAGCAAAAGGTGGCAGGAGAAATCCTACCACTCCTAGTATCTTCTTAGCTTCCTTTGAAAAGTAAGAACTGCCATCCCCAAGATGGTCACATTCTGTCCAGCGGCGCAGAAATGAAGTGCTGTGAACAGGCAGGTCAGCTCTCTGGCTGGGAGTTATAACAAGGCTCACGTACTACTGCCGTGGGGTTTGAGCTTCACAGTCAAATAATGGTGTAGGGTACATGCTACAAAACTTTCTAGAAGTTTCAGAGGTTCAATATTCAAAGACTATTGATACTGACCTTTCAAAAATTTCTGATCCAGACATTTTAATTTTTAATTTAAGTCTATTCGCCATACCCAGTTACAGGGTTTTAATGGTACTGAACACTTTCAGACAGTGCCAAAATCTACTGGGTATTCAATTCCTTGTACTCAATAACACGAAATTAGGACTTTAATTCCCTTCCACCACACCATTCCTTTTCAGCTGCACCAGTGCAGCCACGAGAGGCCTGAGCTGAGGCTGTCTCTGTGCCTGAGGGAATGAGGAGGTCCTGTCTGAGAAGGACTATTTGCACTTACCAGCCTGACTCGGACTGAGGTTGTTCTCTGTGGTAATGTGGGATCAAGATATGGCTGAAAGATCCTGTTGCATTGTGACATTCCCTCACCTCTGTCTGCACCAGCTTGAGGGCTGTGGCAAAAAGTCAATGAGCTACACTTGCAAGTCTGAGCTCAGCCTTTAGGTTTTCCTGCTCTAAAATACTGATGCCTCCAAAATGGACCTGACAGGATATTTGGAAAACATGACAGTACCTGCCTATGTGTACGTGTCTGAGTGCCAGCTTTCTTGGGTGATCAGAACATGCTTACACAGATTCCTATTCCTCGATTCCATATCTAATAATAGTAGTCAATTCTTAATTTCTGTTTCTGTCTGGTGAAATCTAACTATTCGAGAAGGTAAACCAGATTATATGACATAAAATATCTGTTCTTCACCCCCCACTATCATAACAGTCACATTACATGAATATTTTTGTCTCTAAAACATTTTGTTGAGGTAATTTTTTGGCACAAAGATTATTATTATATAATCAGAATAATATAATTCACTACAATTATTGTCAGACATATCATCTTTTGTTATCATATTTTTTCTCTCCTGTTCCTGAGTTGATTTGTTCAGTGTTGTGTACACATGCAGTCAGCATCATGCTGAGTCACTTAGAAAGGAATCAGGTATTTTTATAGCCCAGAATTTTATGTTTGGACTGGGAACTTACAGCTCCTAGTAACCTGAGCTTCAAATTCACTTTTAGAGTTTGATCCCTGAGTTTATTTGTGATAATAAACAGAGAATTTTATAACAAATAGTATGCACTGATGGTGCTTGATTAGTTGTAATTATGAAAGATGATTGCCTCCTCAGTGCTGCTGCTGCAGATGGTTATTGGACTTCATGAATAAATGATCTATACCAATTCAGCAAATTCTGTTACCCCAAGTATTTTTTCAAATGGTGTGAATGCCAGTACTAAATATATGAAATGCAAGGAGAAATGGTCCCAAATATTCTATACAATTAGTGTTTACCAAAAGTGTAATGCTGATTCCAAACTCTTACATATGCGTAATGTAAAATAGGAATACCTGAATATGTTGCATTTGTCTAGAAGAAAGTTTGAAATCAGATCCAAATTTTAGCTTAACTGGTTTAACCAAGCTTTCATTAAGCCATCTCCTTTTTATTTAAAAAAAACACAGAATCATATCTCTAACTGATATAAATCAGGATTACTTCCAAAGCTTCATTATATATGTAATTTATAGAGGTACAGTGACTCCATTCCCAAGTCATACAAGTTTGAACTTTACTGCCTAAAGGACAACAGAAGTCAATTTATATTATGAACACAGAGTAATTCATGAGACAAGGAGAATCTAGGCTGCGTTATCCTGGATAAATTGCTTTCTATGTCTTCAGTAGAATGGGCTAATAGTCAGTCATTAGCATGTTTATATATTTAGCAAGTAGTCTATTATATAATCTCAAGATTAATTTTGAGGAATATCCTTGTCATAATTCCCTTTGCTACAGCTTAATTCAAAGGTTCCACTTGCACTTTCAGCTGGATTGCACGAGCGCTAATGAAGCACACACAAAGTCCTTGCTTTTCTGCTACTTGTACCTCGCTTAATCTCCTTTATGAACATGCCACTCACTCCTGTAAAACATCTTAATGGAGTGTCTGTGCCGTGCTGGCAGCCAGCTGGGAGCCCTTCATTCAGCGCGGTGGGGACAAAGGTGAGCAGTGCCTGAGTGGCAGCACTCGCCGGGCTCGCACCGCCCTGCCCTGGTGACTTAGGCTTTGATTAGGAGAGTTAGTAAATATTAATAGCATTACTTGTGCTGTCTGGAGGAGATTAGAGGCCCATTGCTCATTTTGCTGCGCACACACAGGAGACAGAGCTGCTCTAGAAGGGGTCGGACCGGGAGGGGAAAGGTGGGGGACGGGGACAGTGCCTGGCACATGAGGGCCAGGGCTGCACACGTCTGTGGGCCAGGGAAGAACGGGCCCCTGCTGTCCTGATCTGTGTTACACCCTCCCCTCCGCCCATGCGTTCCCCCAGCCCCTCTGCCGGCGGCCGGGCCGTCCCCACCCAGCCGGGGGCTCCGCACCCCGACGCGCAGAGCTCCGGAGCCAAGCCCGACCCTCCCACGGCTTTTCCGGGCGACTGCTCCGGGACCGCTGAGCCTTGCAGATCCCTGCAGCACAGGGACATGTGGCGAATCCTGCTCGTGCCTGTAATGTCATAATAAACTGACATATTTATGTACATTTTATGTCTTTTTGTGATGCATCTTGGGGATATGATTTTGCATTGTTGTCACAATCAATCAGTCAGAGAACTGGTACCTTTCCACAGGCAGAAATACTGCGTTGATACTGCCTGACTGCAATATACTAAAATTTAAATTACCCTGTGGTCTGATGTAGGAATCATATTAACTGTTCCTAAACACACAAAAAAGGGAGAACAATAAAATTTAGAGAATGATAAATTACTGATATTCTTTCATATTTCATAAAGAAAAGATTTTATAATAGTCTGAAGTTTACTTACTGTTTATAAATGCTAAGATGATTTTTTTAGAAAATAAGTATAATATTCTAAATTAAGAAGACATTCCTCTGACATTTGGCAGCTTCACAACCTGGGTAAAAAACAATTTTCAGTAATTATGAATTGCCATTGAGTTTGGGGGCATGAACAGCTTAATTGTGAAACTGTGTTAGAAGCCAACAAGCCAGAGGCACAAGTAGTAACTTGAGTTCCCCGTGGCAAGCCCACTGTGATCTAAGGATCGAACAGTAGCACCTTTGTTTCAGTAATTAAGTGTACAGTGTCAGCAAAGACTATTTTTGTTCCTGTATTGAGCTCCTGCAATAGAAAGCTGCATGAGCTTTCATAGTGAAGTAAATGTGCGAATTAATTTGTGTAATGGTCCAAGAGACATTTTGCAGATTTCTGTTCCTTTTCTAGATACTTTTATATCTGAAAAAACTTGCATTTTTCAGTACATATTATTCTAGTCCAATTGCCTGGGTCCTTTCCATTCTGATAATTTCAATAGCTGTGTATGTAACATGAAACCTGTCCCTTGTTGCCATATCTATTTTAGTAGAGAAAATGGAGAATTTGTGGTATTTTTATTACAGTTTATCTTCATGTAGCTATGTTTGGGATCAGTCTGGGTTTTGACTATAGAGAATCAAACAAAATGCATTTTAATGCTCACATGAAAGAGCAGCTGCTACTTCCCAGCTCTACCTTTTACATGTGTCTGCTTTTCCCTCTCCTCAGCATGGCCAGTATAATGTCTCTGGCCTGTTAAAAAAGAAAGCAAACCTGAGTTTGGCTGATTTTTTTTTTTGAAATGTGTTTGAAAATCATCAGTTCTGGCTTTAGTTTTGGGAAACCATCAAACAACCTCTTCTGAGATTTCTAAGGCTGTGGGACAACCCTAAAACTTTCTTACTATATTGAAGGAAAGACTGTTAGAATAGGTAACTTCCATTACATGTAAGTCCTTTGTTTCCTTCTCTGAATTCTACTAAATTGTTTCTGTTAGAAAAAAAACAAGGTTTCTAATGAGGTCCAAAGACAAACTGCTTTTGCAATGGGCAGGGTGGCACAACATGTCAGATTTTTTTCTCTCCACCTCAACCAACATTTCTCCTCAGTCATACTGATGTTCTTTCGCAAGCTCGGTGTGTTTTCAAAGTATTTGCTGCAAATGCATCTTAGACATTTGCTTGCTATACTGAGATGCTTTATTAAAACCACACTCAGCAAATCCCTTTATTAAGGAGCAAAATCATTAAGAGACTCCCTGGAGTTTCGTAGGAGTGTCTTGATGCATATCCACCTCCCACACATGGTGTGCATCTCAGGGTTAAGGGAAAATTGCAAAAAGCTGGCAGGACACCGTCTGTGTTGGCATCACTACTACAGTTTTTGAGTTTTGAGTTACAGTTTTGAGCTAACAAACCACAATACTGCCGCACAAAAAAGAAGTAAAGGATCATGGCTTGAACCCTGCCAGATGGAATATGGAGACAGCTCGGGAGAACTTGCCAAAAAAACGTGTGTGTGCATGCATGTGTGTGCACAAACCCTTTATAAAATTAAGCAATCTCTTGAAATTCCTCCACTTCAAGAAGCTTCAAATCAAACGCACTTTCACTTGCCAACACCAAGAGAAAGTTATCACCATTTATATTCCTATACACATAAGTTTCATCCAGATGGTTTTACACAGTTTCCTGTAATCTAATGCATTTTTCTGCTTATGAATTACAGAGAGATGATCCTAGTTATGAAAATTATATTCACACTTGTAACTGCCTGATAAGGGCACAGGTAAATGCTTTAAAGCCAACACATTAGCTTCAAACTTTCCACTTTTACTAATTATCTATTCTTTGTAGTTGGTCACCTTGTCACAGGACATTATTTCTATTTTAAATGTGTGAATAAAACTTTCTAGAATAGCAGAATATGGAACAAAAAGCATGTCATTCTCACACAAATACATATTAATTTCTGAAAAACTGATAAAATTGATTACACAAATGTTACTGGATAGGGAATCATTCCTTCCATAACTGACACAAAGCTAAGCCTCAGTTGGCACTCATCTGCATAACTCCAGTGCCTCGTAGGAAGATACAGCAGTTTACACAAGCTAAGAGGATCTGAACTTTTGCTTCTTGTGTCTCTGTTGTATTCTCCTATTGTCATGGCCTTTTTACCTTGCATAAATATGTGTTAATTAGCTTTAATTAGGATAATTGCATCATAGCTATTCTACTCACACTTTCAATGTTATTAAAGAGATTCAGCCCCTTTAGATTTTTGCTAATGATGCTGGTTCACATGGAGAGCAAAGTAATATTGCCAGGTCAGATATAAAACGTCTTTTTTTGGAAAGAATTAGGAATTTGGTCAAGTCCTAAAGCTGAATAAAGGTCAAAATCTAAAATTTTTACCAAAACTGAGATATAGCTAGATATATACCTAATAAAACCACAAAACAAGACACAAATAGAAATGTGCATTAGAACAGGTAACAGAAGACAATAACAATGCTGTTGAAAGACTTCTTCCAATGGATTAAATTTTTAGTAACACCAGTAACAATATTCTCTAATTTCATTTGGTCATGTGCAAATAATTTTTAAAATGTTAAAAGAAACTATTTTAAACAGAGATAAACATTGTACAGGAATAGAATAGAATAATTCAGCTGTGAGGGTCCTACAAAAACCGTCTACCCTGCTGCCAAGTTCCAGATTATAAGAGAAATCCTTGGCTTCCCAAATATTTGCTTTAAACAGGCTGGGTGGGCAGGAGGCTGTGCTAAGCCATCTTTTGACTCTGCTCCCTGTGGCTGTTGGAAATCAATTTGGGCTTTGTTATAGAAAGCCATCTCGGGTCTGATCAAATTTGGGTTTGCTCCAGCAAATCCTTTCATAGCTTTGGGCTTTTGCTGCAGTTGGTGCCCCATCAACCGAATGAAATAGGAGAGTGTTTAGAGCTGGCTGTGTTGCCTCACGATTACCTGTAAGCAAGAAGTCCTTGGATGTTGGGTTAGAGCAGTTTGGGAGCTGTGGAAATAAGGCTTAGCAAGAAGCATTCATTCTTAGTCAGTAATTAATAATACACAAATGTCCTAATGACTTTATTCCTGGTTATGTTCTTAAGTGATGCTGTGTTACAAAGGGGCCCTGCACTGCCCTGCACTCCTGCTCAGGGCTTACTCAGTTTATAGCCCCTCTCACACTCTCAGATATGGATTCACCAGTCCCACAGATGTTTCACTACTTCAGCAAAACCAGCCCTGAATTCATCACTGCAGCAACATAATGTAGCTTGGCACAACTGTATTATAGTATTGCATTCTTGTGCTGTAGTTAAGGCCTGTCAGCAATTTCATTATTGAGTCCTATTTTCAGCTGTTCGTAACTTAAAAAAAAAAAATAACAAAAGCATTTACATTCCAGGCTTAATCGGAACAGTATTTTTTCTCAGTGGGAAATGTAATGACATACATTCTATGTGTGTATGACAATACAAGTAGTTCCTTCATCTACATAAAAAATCTGCTGACTTGTGTTTCCTTATATTTTTTCTGTGATTAACTGTTATTCTCAAATGGATTCTAATAAATTTGCAATTTATTGCAAAACTTTCATAGTGACCTAGTAGTACTAATGTGGAATAATGTTATATATGGGCTCCATAAAGCTGAACATTCACAGAGTGCAGAAGTCAGTGATACAGGGGATATTGAGCTGATGATTATTGATGAAGACGTTCCCCTTGACTTCGTGGGTGTGGTATATACCATGACAGCCTTAAGCATCATGAAGAAAAATTTTCTTGTGCCAAAAAATAAGCAGGATTTTATTCCTCTCCATAAAAGCACAATGTAAATCCAGAATAATCCTTGGATGAGCTCTGAAGATTTTAGTATCTAAAGAGATTGAGACATTTTCTATTTGCTTTCTATACAAAATGATTTTACCATCTATTTTGTGTTATACGACAAATTCTGTCATCTGAACTGCATGTCTGGAAATCCAAACTAATTTAAGGGATCCTGGTGGACTGCTGCCAAATCACCCTGATATAACAGAGTTCAAAGATTGGCCCCTCCACCTTGAAGGTGAAAAAGCATTTTTCATGCGATGGCTGAGATTACAAAACTAAAGGCAATTCACAACTTGTACAATGAGACACAATTCATCTATATATTGTTTTTGGAACAAAGGCTTGCTTTTAAACGTGGCAATTACAAGTAATTGCATCTCTAATAGTGATATGTAGCTCAATTATCAAGGCCTTCCTGTAGAAGTGAGAACAGAAGTACATGGAATAGCTTACTTTTTATTTATTTGCTAACATTTTTGTTAATTTATTTATTTTGAGCTTTCTACACCTGCTTAAGCTGACTCCATAATGACCTGTTCTAATGCAGTACTGATGGGAATGTTTATTAATGGCTACTTAATTGCAGAATGTCCCAAAGAGCATTATAAATGTAAGAAACTGGGATAATTAGATTAAATGTTAAACACTGAATTTATGTTTGATAATATTCAAATATGCAAAATCTGCTCAAATCCAGAAGTTCTTCATACAGCAAGTTCAGCACATTTTCAGGCAAGTATTTGCTATGGAAGCAGCTTCCCTGCCTCGGTCACCTCCTCACAGGGGTTCCATTGGCTGGCACAGCTTTAGCTGCAGTCTGCTCCCAGATCTCTCTATAAAAGTCAGTGGAAAAAGGAGACCTTTCAACAATAAACAGAGACACAGGCCAGCAGCAGAAAACATGCAGCAGCATCAGTTTGTGCTAAAGCATCAGTTTTGATTAGTTACTGGCCAGTAGCTCCACGTTATTTTTCAATCTTAGCAAGGCTTCCTGTATTTTACACTGTTTCTGCTGTTACTCTACAAAGATTTGTAGTCCTCAGATTTTTGTAACAATTTTTATCAGGGAAAGTTTGGCACACCTTCAGTGCTTGGCTTTCTTTGAGCTGCTCCTCCACTAAAACGTATATCCTGATGAACAATGGCAGGTGATGAGAGAGAAACAAAACCTGCCCACCATCAGCAAAGCTGATGTTTGAAACAAGTTTATAATTTAGACTTCTCCATTACTCTCAAACTCCCATTAAACACTCAGTGCTTTATGGTACTGAGAGACCGTATTCATTTTCCATAGGCACAGTGAGACTGTGGGGAAAATACTGGGCTCGTGCTCCCAAAACAAACAAGCTTTGTGGGCTGTGATGACGTAGGTGCTGAGCTATGACTCCTTACCCAGAGGTGGCTAACAGGGACCAGTCATGCCAGTGTCCCCAGAAACGAGCTGTGTCCCAGCCTGGATCCCGGAGGGTCCGAAGGGACAGCAGCCTCAGCCAGCTGTGCCAGGGGTCAGCAGGTCAGGCCAGCTGATCTTCACAGCACCTTTCCTTCTGTGCCAAAACCACTAAAAGTGTTTTATAATTTTGAAAGTATGTTTAAGGAAACTGCTAAATCTGAATGCCTAGATGGGAGAAATGTCATTTTGTGGACAGTTGCATATGGAGACAAGTTCCATATTACTGTCACAGAAGGAGCCTGTGTGAATGCCACAGCACAGTTGCAGGAAAACAGTGCTGGCAAGTGGGGCTGTCCTGTCCTTTTGTGGAGGATGAAGATCTATATGAGTATATTTTTAATAGGGAAAGGATGAGCAGGCACACACTGTGTTGGCAGCCCTGTACATTTTCAGCACTTTTTTTTACCTACATAACTAATGCAGACTCTAATTTGGTGTTCTCAGATTTTCATCAAAGCAGCAAGAGTCTTACACTACAGAGCAGCATGGAGCAGCCAGACAAATATCATCCTGACAGCAAAAGTGCAACTTCTTTGTCTGTGCCAGAGAAACTCCTTTTCCCACACCTTATAAATGATTCTTTTACTCTAATTGTGCCCAGAGATGGAATCAGTTTTAATAAATCATGATTAAAAATCTATCTTCACTCTGAAAAACTTTTCTATGTATATATTTAAATGTTACATCATAACATAAAAAAGATTTTATATATATATATATACACAAGCTTTATCAGACATATATATGCTTGTATCCACATCACCCTATTTACTGGCATGAATTAATTCCTTTTTGAATTAATTTTTTACTTTCTGTCAGCTCATTCACCCTGTGGAAATCAGTTCTGTAGTTTAACTACCTGTTAGGAAGAACAGCTGCTCCTGGTAAAAACAATTGGCTAACATTTTCATGGGGAAATTTATGTCTCCAGGAAGAGATTTTCTAAAATCTCTGCTTTATAGAAAAATTTGATGATTCACAATTCATTTCCTCAACCTGATGATAATTTTGTAGGCTCCTGTTAGGTCCTT
>VYZQ01063834.1:16760-96639 GCA_013400655.1 Mystacornis crossleyi | reverse complement strand
ATACAAAGATTTTTTCTAGTTGTAATAGATAATAAAGTCATGTCAAAGAAAAAAGGTGAGACAATGCCAAAAGTTCTTTGTTTTCATTTATTATACATTCAGTACATTTAGTTTTCCAGATAAGCATGAAATGGATGCACTACTTTTTAGAAAACCTTCACTTATTTTATGTTAGTTGAAGTTATGATGCTCTTAGCACAATTTGTGGTAATTTTGTTAAGACTAAGCTTCAGTGCATTAGCCTGTAGGTCTCTTGTCAAGTTTGAGGAGCTATTTGCACAATTTCATGTAGAATTTTCAGAAATAGAAAATAAGTACATTTTCTACTCTCAGGGAAACAATACAAGTCAAAGGAAAAAAAAAAGTAACTAAGAAAGCTAAACCTACTCAGGGTGTATCAGGGAGGTGGTGGAATCACTGTTCCTGGAAGTGTTCTAAAAGCATACGGATGTGGCACTTGGGGATACGGCTTAGTGGGGAGCACAGCGGTGCTGGGTAAATGGCTGCACTCAGTCACCTCAGAGGTCTTTTCCAGCCTTAACAGTTCTGTGATTCTCTGGTCCTGTTTAGCCTCCATCTGCAGATAATTAATCACACAGTGTGTCCTGACCTCTGCCCAGAGCACCCAGGACAGTGAGATCCTCGCAATCTGGAGCATCCCCAGCAGCAGCAAGGAGAGAGGGGGATGGTAACACCTTCCAGACACCCATACCTTCCAGAACTTTCTCCTTCCCTGGCTCACCTTTCAAGAAGTGTTGTGGCCAACTACCCTGTTGGACTTACCAGGATGACACTGCTTGCACTGACATCCAAACCAGGCTCCAGCCATCCCTTTGACTCTGGACTGGACCTCCTGCTCACTGCACACTTCAGCACTCCCTCACCCATGGCTTGAAAGTGCAGGCCAGAGCCCTCAAGAACATTTTCACTGAAGTCCTGTAATGGGAATAAGAGATGTTAAAATAGACCAGTATTTCACACCTTACTGAGCAGATAATTCTGCAGATAATTTACTATAGAAGTATCTTTATCTTAATAACAAACAGTTAGATTGGTGAAGTTCATTTCTCACTTTTAAAAAATGTTCTCTCTTCAAACTGCTTGTCTGAGATGGCCTACATTTGCACATTGCACTATTAGCGAAATGACTGTGATCATTTTAATTTAACAAATGGAAATGCACAAACACCTGCCTTTGTGCTAATGAGCTTGGCCTTTGGAACTCGTGGTGAATGGCTGCAGGTTATTAGACGTGCCCAGCAAAACAGTGGCTGCAGCTTCCATTTGCAGGTCTGTAATTCACTGAAGTTATCTCATTTTCCCAATTGGGTCCAATTACAACAGTGATGATAAATAACCTTCCATTGTTGGTACATTTAATTCTCTGGAAAAGTAGCTGGGAAATGGGTCTGGGGTACTTACACAAATAGGAAAGGGTGTGTTGTGCATCTTGGGGGTGGGAGATGTACAAGAGAGAGAAACAGTTTTATAAATTTACTAAAAAACTTCCAGTGGGCAATTTAAGGTGAGATTATGAGTAATATAAGATTTTTCTCCGTATATTAAAATAGAAGTTTTTCTTAATAAGAAAGCCTGGAAATGTTTATTTCTATTTTCTTGTGCATCTCTCTTTGTCCCCAGACAGGTTTCCCTTCAGTCATAAACCTTTGCCTTGTAGATGACAACTCCTTGCCTTACAACACTTCAAATCAAGATTACCTGACCTTAAGGAGAAGAAAAATGTTGATTTTGTTTTCTTTTCTACAACATATTATTTATTTCAGCCACTCAATTTTCTTTTTTTTTTAAGAAAAATATTCTATTCTATTCTTTCATACTTTATCCTAGGGAAATCAGCCTGTTTATCTCAGACTAAAGTGATACTTCAGATAAATCACTCGCACTGGAGAGGAGCTGTCCTAGGCCCCTGGCTACTGCTCATCACCAGGTGCTGTCATCTTGTAACTCAGCATTATNAAAGAAAGAGAGAAAGAAAGAAAAAAAGACAGGTTATTTCTCATAGCCAGGGCTTCCTGCTCCCTGCACTATTTTGTTGATGTTCATTTTGTATTTCTATACATTCCCCCTGAGCACTGAACTGGAAAACAAAACTGAAGCTATTATTCCTCTCTATAAAAATAAAAATCTCACATGCTGAGCACTCATCCGGCCTTCACAACACTCCTTTGGTTTTTCCACATTATGTGACTGGATGCAAGAAAATAGCTCAATTATCTATTGGACATGGGCACTAATGAGGCCCGGGTCACTCTGAGCTAATTAGAAGCAGCCCAGTTTTTTAATGATTGCAGTTTTAATATAGCTAAGAACCAGGATGGCAGCAAAATTAGTTGGTGCCACTCTTTCTATGCTTCCCATTTTGCCCATTCCGGCATGTAAATTCTTCCTTATTGTTACTCATGGCTGACTGCCCCACTAATGAATGTGATTTCTCCAGTCAGATGTTTATGAAAATGCCGTGCCACTCCATGCAAGATGCAGTCACTGAAATGACCCTCCTTCAGAGCAAAACTGTTCAGTCCCAGGGATTCACAAACAGAAAGACTAGTAGGAAACTGAATCAGTTGTGATACTCCAAATTGTCCTGGTCACACAGAGCTCCTAGGATAATTGTTGCTATGTCCTGTTTGATTTTTCTTGTAACTCTTGGAGCAATGCAATTAGTGGCGATATGAACATTAATTGACCTAACCACTGAATCAGAAAGGCAACCCCTGGAGAAGGACTGTGAGAGTGACAACCCTGGAGGAAAACCCCTGACATTTCTAGTTAGTGTTTCCACAAGCAGGTAAGCAAATGAATAGAAATTGGACTGTGCCACCACGTGTAGATGTCCCGTTAACAAGCCCTGGGGAAATATTTTCTAGGAGCATCAGCAAGTGTGTTTTACGTAGCAAGCAAGCTGCCATTCTGGGGAATTGATGGTTTTCATGCATAGTCAGGAAGATCCCTTGTTTATGCACTGCCAGGCTGTGTTCCATTCCCAGCTGTGCTTTAATACCTTCAGAAACACAGCTGACAACTATTCTGCTCCAGAGAAAAATGCTATTTCAGAGCTCAGTCCAACACACTGAAGGACATGCTACCTGCTCAGCTTTAACCCACTCTATATAGAAAGAACACTTGCTATTTTCACATAAACCCTAATAAAATATCATGGGATTACATCACCATATCATAGAATCATAGAATGATTTGGGTCAGAAGGGACTTTGAAGATTATCTTGTATCAATGCCCTTGCCATGGGCAGGGAAACCTTCCACTAGACTGTGGCTTCCTAGCTGGCAACATCAACTATTTCAAGTCTTAATGCTCTAAAAAGTACAGTTAATTACCATGGTACAAATTTTTTAGGGAGTTCAGTCCTTTTAGATCTCATTTGTGGTTTTGTTCAGACCCCTCCATGCAGCTTCAGCTCCCGAGGCAGCCTGTCCAGAGCAGCAGCTCCTGTGACAGTCCCTGTTTATCTCAGCTCAGCTCAGCTCTCAGCCTGAGAGCCTCCTGTCACCAAGCCCTGGATGGGTCTGAACAAATGACAGATGTGCAAACGTCCTGCCAGGGAGGACAACTGTGCTCTCCCACATCTTCACAGCTCTTACACACCTTCACTACAGGAAGGTTGGTCAGCTTTACCTGTCACTCCTTACAAAACCTTTTAAGCATTTGAGACCACCTTCACTGCCACACTGACAATGCAGAGAATTTTTGTGGTCTAATATCTATTCTGTCTTGTCATAAGGCAATTTGGAGGACTGGACATTCCCACCACCACCATCCAGATGGACTAGGAGGGACTTGGAAGAGTGAGGTTCAAACCAACCCATCTGTGCCATGCTCTGCCTCCGCGGCAGGTGGCAGAGGACTGGGACAATCTGCTATGGCCCCCCTGCACAGCTCCAGGGCTCCTGCTTGGTCTGTCCAGAGGGGTCTGTGGGGCTCTTATATGGCCCTGCTGGCTGCCAGAAACTCTCCACCGTGCCAGAGGGGCTGGCATGTCCTTCCCACTGCCACCCACCTGGTGCAGAGCCCCTCTCACACTGCTGACAGGGCCCAGAGGAAGGGGTGGCCTGAAGGCAGCCAGGGTTTTTCTCCCCCTCACCAGTGACAGGGACAGGAGGCCAAGGGGCTCAGGGAGCTCTGCCAGGCAGATCTCTCTACCCTCAGACTGTGGGGGAGCATCAGAGCAGATACACTTCCCTCACCACCTTTGCCACTGCCCTTTCCTTTCCATACCTGAAATACATCTCCTGCCTGTCACAGACTTTTCCGTTGGATATTCACACCATCAACTTTAGGCACCTACTTTAGCTGGCTAATTTAAGAGCTTGGGTCCGTCTCATTGGGTACTAACAACAAGTTGTAATTAAATGACATTTTCTATGCTATATTAAACTCTTTCAGTCAAAAAATATCTCATTGAAAAATCAGGAAGTAAGTCCCCAGGGCTATCATTATCCATCTGCTTTCCTACCAAGTTTAGGCAACTGCAAATTTTAAAATAAATATATACAGGATGTCTCCTTCTCTCATGCTGTTTGTGATATGGACCAAGCTATCTTTCATGTTGCCTTCTTGGAGAACACAAGTATCAGAGATATTTTGCAGCAGAGTGTCCCCAGCCAGTCATGAAGGCAGCAGTCTCCTGCATTCCCAGGTGGCCTTTGACTATTTACAACCTAACACTGAGCTGCTCCTCAGCATCTTACAGACACATAAAGGAGGGAAGATGGTTACATCCGCTTTGAACAGGCAGATGAGAAAACAGTTGACAGCTGATGATCAATTGAAATAAATAGAAAAAAATCCATTTGGGAAGTCTGAGAGATCAAAGTGGGGAGGTTCAGTTTTGGGGAGGCCAGTAGGAAGGTGAGCGATTTTCTATCATCTAGAGAGATTTTCGCATGACCATGACATCCTTTTTTTAATTGCAAGCAGTGCAGAACTTGAGTTGGAATGACTAGTTCTACTCACACAGGAATGCACGAAGCACCCCAACATTGCTTAGGAAGAAGCTGAGAGGCTGGGGAGGGAGCAAGCGAACAGATTCTAGGCAGTTTAGGAACAGATTAAATCATCCAAATAGTCACAGTGTCTCTCTGCATTGTGTGTGCAGGCAACCCCCCACAGCAGCTAGCCAGATTGGCTGCCTAAAGCTGGGAAGTGGGAATATTCCCTCACAGGAGCAGCCCAAAGCTCATCACTAACAAAGAAACCACCACCCTGGGAGCAGAGCAGGAGGTTTGCAGGAGCAAACTCAAAGGACTGAAGGAACCATAAGTGGGTCACTGACATCTGAGCACAAAACTGCTAAGCCTGAAAATGCTTCCATTTGTTCAGTGCAAAGCACAGAGGAGTCCAGATGTTTAAATTCAATTCTTTAGACAATGAAGATGACAGCAGCTACAATCCCACAAAGTTTCTTTCATCTTTCAACACGATACATGGATATGTTTCAGAAAAACTTCTAAAAAAAGAGGAACTGTGCCTCATTCCTATTATGCTTTATGGTCACAAATCCTCACTCACCTCCCAGCAGCAGCCGCCTCTTGGAGCTGCATTGTAGCAGGCTTTCCGTGGTACAGCTTAGGGCATTGGGTGATCATTAATCTTTGTGCTTTGGCTACTTAGTCCTTAGTCCAAATTTAAGCCAATAGAGATGATTTGTTTCACACAGGTATATCAAAATTAAGATTTGAACAGCACCCACTTGACATTATTAAACTACAAGTTTTGCCATTTAGCTTCAAACACAACCATGAATATAAGTTATAAATAGACATTTAAATATTCCTATCAACTGCTGTTAATCAAAAATCATGAAAGGTAAGTTTTACCTCTGGGCTCAGGATGGAAAAGCCTTCCAGTTATTTGCAAGATAATTCCGTTGCCATGTATCTTCCCCACCTCTTTGCTGTATGCCTCTCCACGGGGTGTGCGATGACATCAGAGCCTGCAGAAACTGCTAAACTTTCCCTGCACAACTTTCTGGCCTTAATTGCAGCCTATAAAGAGTTGGAGCTGCTGCCACCTATAGACAAACATCAAACACAAACGTGGATTTCCTACTGGAAAATGAAAGTGCGAACTGACGCAAAGTTGTCAATATTCGCCTGTAAATGTATTGTTCACCCTGCCATTATTAATGCCAAGCTTTGTGCTAACGAGCCACATTAAATGTTTATGACACAAGACAGAATCTGCAGAAAACATCCAGTTCCTCTTGTACCGGTCCTTCTGGTGTCAGAGCTAATGGAGAATGAACCCCAAATTTCAGTAACATATTGGTTACTATGCTCAGCATGTTTAACCGATAAAGAAAATAAATTACTATGCTTTGGCTCTGTCAAATAACAAAGTATGGATTAACCTTTGATTTAAATTTTAACATGCCTGAATCTTGTTGTCCAAGGACTTAGCAGGACAGCGCAACATTTTTTGATTGACTCACAGTAGCTGTACATAGATTATTTAAAAGTACATTACAACCTCTCAGGGAAAAAAAAGCAGCTAGTGTTGTAAAATAATGCAACAATCCTGTCCTTTTTTTCCTTGCATATTATACCTGTGTAATCTAAATAAGTCCAGAATGGAGCCATTTACAAGATGAAATAGAAATAAACACAAGTCTCAATATTATTGCAAGACAGCAGTAGAATAAATTTCACTTTAATTTCCATTGCTGTTTTTTCTGGAATGCAAAAAAGTGATAAATGAGTATCTATCTCATATAAATCATTGTAGGATCACCTGGAATCACTAAATCTAACACTATTAAGAAGAATTTTTCAAAGTTTTATTTTCCTTTTCACTACATATTAGGGAGTTGGAAGTTAAAAATTATCAGTGAATATTTATCTTGTTTCCTGACAGATGCTGAGTATCTAATACTCCTTCCAGGTTGTTGGGTTCAGGGGCCACTGTAATATCTGTAAAAATAAAATCTGAGACAGCTCATGTAGGGCATCCAAAATCCCAAACTTCACAAACCACAGGCCATGTTTACAAAAAAGGTCCTCCTTCTTTGCCGGGGAACACAGAACTGGCAGAGAGCGTGACATGTTTGCTGAGACAGGGATACACCTCACACAGCTGAGTTAGTTTCTCAGATCTGCTGAAAAGAGTAGATCTTAAAAAATAACAATAATAATTGTGAGAGATGAAAAGATAACTTTAAACATGCTGTAGACAAGATTTCTTTGTCACAAATTTAAAGGTTCAGGAAATCACAGTCTCCCAAGCTCTTTGAAGAACACTGAAAAGGAAGGGAAACCAGAATTGTTTCATCTTCCAGTCCTTCTGAAGTGGAGATGTGCTTGGCTATGAATAGCTCCACTTTCACTCTGTTGCCAGAAACATTCCCAGACTGTGACTTATTCTGGAAGGGCAAGGCATGACCATCCTGACAATGTTCTAAAGAGCTTATTTTGTTTGTGCTTGAAACAATAAAAACACTGTTGGTCAGTCTGTGTGAAGAAACTAAAGGAGTTGGAAAATATGGGAAAAAACAGTTCCTCAGAGAGCACACGGCAAGGAGTAAAATACTTATAAACCAAAAGGCAAAGGGGTGAAAGGAGTCCCCCAGTCTCAGGAGTGCTGGGTGTGCTCTATTCCCTCTCCAGGCAAGACACATTCTCCCTGTATGTCTTTCTGCCTGTCCTCTGCTCCCATGAGGGTCTGCTCCTCCCCAGGGGCATCTCCGTCCCCCTGACACACTGGCACCCCAGGGACTGCGACAACCGGCCCAAAGCCACCTCCCACACGGTGGCCATGCTCATCCCAAACCCACTGCATTTTCATGCAAATGTCTTTATTTTGGGAAGTTCCAGAAGTGTATTAAAAATTACACTGAGCTTCAGAAAATGCATAAAATTGTTCTTCAGAGAACCCTAAATTGTTTTAGTAGCTAGGACTTTTTTATAAACATGCATCTAGTTTCTTTTGGGTTAAATCATGCCTTTTCCTATGTTACAACAGAGATAATTCCTTTATCAACACACTAAGCACACATACAAGTCTGAGTCATTAACAGCACCACATGTTCAGTTTGTACAAACTCAATTTGTGTTAAAAGCTATATTCAGATATTTCCCAGCACCTCCACTTTAATGCAGTACCGGGACATCATCTTCAGAATTTTTATTTTTGGCATTTTAGGGACATAATTACCCACCTCATTCATCTAGTATTTTATTAAGTGTCACTCATGTTCTCAAGCTCCTCCTTACTTCAACTGACAACAGTTGAAATCCATTTTTGGGGGGCTCCACAATATTAGTAAAATACAGCATGTCTGTTACCAGAACACACCTGGCATGTTCTAGTGTATTTCTAAGAGTCTTCTTGCTGAAAGCAAATAAAAATTGGCTTGAAAAATCTCTTTAATGCCTGTTACTTTGTGGGCAGGTTTTCTGCTCTAATATATCTAGCAAGTTTGGTTAGGCTTTGAAAGTTGAAGTTTTGAACATCCATCATCTGAAAACTCTTGATGATCTGCTTGATACAATCATTGATGTGTTCACTGCGGGAACCAAAAGAAGAATATGTAGCAGAGTTTCCTATTTATGAAGGCAGGACAGCAGAAAGTTTTCCAGTTGTGGGGTTCAATCCTTTATTCTTCCTTTAGTCTAGCCTCCTGTTGGTTTAAAAAGCAGTTTCAGTTCTTTAGAAAGCAGAAAATGAGGATGTAATTGTGGAATACATTATTTACCTGCAAAGCCACTAGCACTGGACAAACACAGTCAAAATAAATCTAGAAAATAAATTAACACTTTTTTTATTTTACAGACTAATTTTTATACTATTTATTTCTAGATAATTGTACTGATAACAGTGGGATTATGAGCAGATTGTTTGATTTTTTTGATTATGTGCAGAATTGTAGTTGAAAACAGCAAGTGGTTTTATCATGGTGTGTTGGTTAGGATTAATTAGAATGAATTTTCTATTGCAGAGAATGGTATCCTGCCTGCTCCAGGCCTATTGTCTGCAAACAGAAACAACCCCACAAAAAAATCAGTTCTTGCCCAGGGGAAGATGTGTGTCCCTAGCGAGAAAATGGAGAGAGCAATATATTGATGGAACTCCCTCCTAAAGTAATCGTGGAGCACAGGGAGGAGCAAAGATCACGACAGAGAAGACATAACTAAGAGGGAATCATTTCCTGAGGATAAGAGCCCTGTTTAGATTAGACAAAGTCAATGAACAATATTTGCAGTTAGAAAGCCTATCAACTTGAAAGGGGGAAAAAACCACAAACTGCAGGCTTAATTATATCTAGAATTCTCAAATAAAGCAGTTACAGCTAAAGTGCATTAAATAAAAATACACAACAAACTCTTCCTCAACTTTTGCTATTATTGGGCCACATGCTGTTTTTAAAAGCACTGAACATCCCCACATTTCACTGCACAAATGATTCCTTTGCAGGAAAAGCAGGATTAAATAGCTGCCATCCAGCAGGTACAGTGGGTCCTTCTGTCATAGGGTTAAAGCATATTGGCAAAACGAGAGTGGTTAGGAGACATTCGGGTTGATGCACAACAATGTGAATTCCATTTTATTAATCCCAGAGCTCAGTCCTGGGAGCTGCAGTCACAAAGGAGAAAAATGCAGTAAGAAAACTGAATGCGACTAGGGACCTGTGATTACATGAGAAAATAAAACAAGTTTCCCTTGTATGATTTATCAGCACAGCTACTGAGTAGCCATTCCTAGCAACTTTAGCACAAACTGCTTAATACTGGATGTTTTTCTCAAATGTCCAGTGGCTGAAGGCAGGTACCCGCGGGAGAATCCCAATCAGCACAGGAAAGAACAAAATGCACTTCTGTGCCTTGGGATTGCACAGAACTGTGGAAAATACAGTTCATCTACCCTTGGGCATGTTACAGTTGTTTAAAAATGTCACCTGATTCCTGCAAACTTGGCTCTGCATGATGTTCCCAACACCGTGAGTACAATGTGATATTTTCTTCTTTATGGGCAAGATGAGACTTGTTCAAACTGTGCCTAAAATTTCACACATAGATAATGAAACAATCAAATCACAGCCTCCGGAATATCCTTGTAAATGAGGGGGGTTTTGTTGTTTTCTCAGTTGGTTTTCTTCCCAGATATATTTTCATGTTATTTCACATCAGTGAGGAGCACCTTGAATCAGAGCCACTGACATCTCTGTGCTCCCAGTTTGGCAAGTCAGAGCAAATGTTTCAGTGCCTTAGCCCTTAAATTTTTTCCATTTTCTTACAGTGTAATTGCATCTAATTGTACATTTTGAGCAAATACACATAATCACATCATTATGACATGTAATTACCTTGTTGTGTTGTGTAATTAAGTAAATCACACAAGAAATTGTGCAGAACTTTATTAAAATTTCCAAAAAGAAGTTAATCTTCTCTGCAACTGACAGAAGAAGCCATTTTCACTTCTAATGATCATAATCAATTTAGCATTTTCTACCCTAATTAGCGGGCACTCTGCAGGCATGTGCAGAATATGCACATTCAAGCGAAGTGCTGGGTGATGACATTTGTGACTTTCATGTGCATTTGCTATGTGGAAAGACAAACATCCTTATGTAGAATTTAATGACCAGTTGCTACAGAGAATGCAGTATCAGGAGAATGCGTGTATATATTAAAAGTGTTCTGTTGATAACCTTAAAAATTCACTATAATAGTTGGTTTTATCAGTACAGTTCAAAGCATATTTTAACCTGTTAATGCTCATACATGTGTTTCATTACATAGCATAGCTTAGGAGCTGTCCTTTGATGGAAGGAGACTTTCCCTCAGCAAGGGAATTTATTTATTATCATTGCTGATTATTGTTATTGTCACAGGGAAAGTTTGTGTATTACCCAATTACATATATACATTTTATATAAATATACACCCAAGAAGAGGGTTAGGAACCTAATATTGGCAAATACAAAAACACACAAGTCTCTTTAACATCACATAGTCAAGCAACATAGGACTGAAAAAAAAAAAGTGACTGGTGAGATTTAAATCAGATTCTTGACACACATAAAAGGCTTTTCCCAAGTTTTTTGGTTGTGTTTTTCCTCCCTGGCATACAACACAGTCATGCCCAGTATGCCAGATTAGGGGCTGTCTGCAGACATCTCTATGGGAGGTTTACCCACCTCTCTTAGAAACTGTTCAGTGCCATCAAGCCAAGCTCTGTAAAGCAGTAATGGTTTCTAAACAGGGTTTTCTACACAAATATAGAAAAGATCATGAGTAAAGATGACACAAATACACCTTTTAGTCACAGGTTTCCAGCTTGCCCTGTTGATATTGACAGTGATTTTAGGAACAGCTGATTTATATGTAGGGGTTGGGAGCTTTATACTCTATACTCTTCATGTTTCCGAAGACAACAAAACCCCAAACTGCCATAAATTGAATCCACATGCTCAGGAGCTCCTGCCTCCAAACAGTATGTTTCATTTAACAAATATTTTAGAAGTAAGGTCAACATAGACTGAGCATTGAAGAAGTGCTTTAGAAGATGCAGTAAACAGAGGAGAGATACACACAGAACATTCGACAGAGCAAATACGTGACAAAGAACATTTGACAAATACAAAGCGCTTTTCAAGGCATAAAAGCTAGATTTTGTTTCTTCCTATGTTACAAAAACAACCTGCAACTAAAGAATAGCACCAATTAAAAAAATAATTTGGCACTGCATATTGAACTTAAGAAGAAAATGGGTATTTTCAATACATACACTGCAGCTATCCAAACAAAAACTGACACCCTCATTAGAAAGCATGAAATCTAAGTTGTTGGCAAAACTGTCTGAAAGCAGAATAAAGAAAGAAAGAAAAGAATCTGGGGTGACAGTAAGAATGTTACAATCAACCAAAACAGAGGCTGAAACTCGAACTCACTTTTGCAGTTTCCAGTTATCAAAACTCGACACCTCTGTCACACCAGTATTCCAGGAAGAAAAAAATTAGCACTTCAAACACCTCCACCCACACCATCAAACAAAACTTCTATCCACAACAACTCTTGTCAAATGTCTTTTTCTTTCTTCTTAGTGATGTTAGCTGAAACTAGATTGCACTTGGGGGAAGAAACACCAACACATAGGTCATCTGAAAAACGGAGATATGGCCACATAGCAATGTGGTGCTATGGAAATGAATGTTTCCATCATTTTCTAATAGACTCAAACCATTAGAAAAATTTCAAGAATAGTTCATATAATTATCCTTCTTAGGGAAAAAAATAAAAAAGAGAGAATAGAGGGGGAAATGTACATGTTCTGCAGAGACATTGACATGGTAGCTGGGCTTCAGGAGAGAAACACTTAAAGCTTTCAAAAGACAAGCAATCAAAAGATATTTTCTAGACACTGCTCTAACTGGTCTTTTGTTTAATAGAAACACTTTCAAAGACCGGAATTAATCCAGATTTGTTGGTTTAATAAAGAACTGAATCCAGCTCACTGATTTAATGCACTAGATTTACTGCTATGTTCTGGCCATGTGAAGAGCTGTAAATTGGATTTAGTGAACATGAGCAAGTCAATAAATGCCAGAAACCAGACAAGATATCACTAAATTGACACCAAAATCACTGCAAAATATCTTAACCAAAAGGTACTGACCCTGATTTTCCACTTATGCAATTTTTTTCAATATTTATACTTGCCTAGATGTAAAGAGCATAAATCAATGAGTTCCATTAAAAACCAGATTTTCAGGCAGGTAGGTAGGTCTACACCAGCTGAGAAGCCTGTCCCCACTCATTTCTCTCCTCAGAAGAAAATCACAGAATCATTCCAGTTGAAAAGACCTCTGAGGTCATCGAGTCCAAGCATTAACCCAGCACTGCCAAATTCAGCCCTAAACCGTGTCCCCAAGGGCTGCATCTACGCATCTCGTAGGCACCTGCAGAGCTGGTAGCTCCACCGCTGCCCTGGTGTCCTCGCATATTTATTTCAATTCATCCTTGCCAAGAGATCTGTTAATAAACATTCTGTGTGGAAAATATTGCCTGATCGTTTTCTTACCTTCCTCCACAAAGAACCAGACACAGCTGAGATCTCTCCCGTATCACTAATTTAACAGAAGTGTATTTTTGGTTGTCCGTGATATGGAATTTGACAGGGAAGTATAAAACCTGTTGAAAAAATACGCGAAGTACTCTAAAAATTGTCAGCTAAGACTGTATTAAACTATCACGTACACAACTTTGGATGCCTTGCAGATACATTTTAAGCACACAACTGTACATGCTCATTGTGTGATACCTCCTTTGTAAATGCACCTTTCCCCTCACGACCAGGCACCAGGAGAGCATCAGCCCACTCAAACACTCAGTGGTTTCTTGCTCCCCAAGCACACAGGTTCAAGGTCCACCAACATTCTCTACCTGCTGAGTCCTTTCCTATTTGAAGGTGTACAATTTCACTGCAACAAACCATGAAGTCACCTTTAGTAGCAGCCTTATACTCCTGAAATCCCTAAACATCCAAGATACAGCAGTGGGAGAAAGCTGGTAAAATTCAAAATATCTCCTTTTCCTCAGTGGTTTGAGGAAATTGTGACTCTTCCATAAATTGTCATGTCCTCAGTTTTGAGACAAATTTCAAGCAGTCTCATAATTTCTTACAGTGTGACTCCCTAAATCTACAAGGTGTCCGTCCCTCTAAGCTTTCTCATACATGTACACAAATTAAATTTACACTTACAAAACCAACCTATTGATTGTGTCCCTCAACTACACATTTCCTAAGATAAAAATCTCTGTCCTTATCAGTGAAAGCAACACAGACATTGTTTTTTCTGAGGATTTCTAAACACAATTAATCTGGGTTTAGATAGTTACATAACCTCTGGATTTAGGCAGCATGAGCATTACCAGATCCATGCAAAAAAATTCTGTACTTTTTTGCCCTGAGGTCATTTAATCCTCCTGAGCGCTCAGGATCCTGCTCTGAACATTCATTTCTCTCTTTCTCTTTACCTGAGGCCACTTGCTTTAGCCTTGGCCTGTCTCACAGTTAACAGGACTGTGTAAAGTTAAAAGAACTAGTAAAGAAAGTATGTTTGGACTTTTCTTCTCTCTGAATTTCTGTGTACTCCTCTCCAAGTTTCCTTAATCATCAAAACTGTTCTGCTACAAGCAGGTGTGACTTAACACCAAGCTTTTATGCTGCCTACAAAGGACCTTTTCAGTTTCATGGAATAAACAGGAATTATTAGCTCCAGATAATGAGAGTTCCCAAGTCATCAAAAGAAACTCATAAAGAAAAGCACATTTACTACAGAACAAAACACAAATATATTTTGTAAATCCTAAAAACAGGTTCAGAAAGGGTTACATATTGGTTTTTCTGCTTCACTCATACATACAATGATGTGTATTTACTAGCAATAGTACTTTTTTCCCTTAAGTTTCACCAAAGATGCTGTTAAACATGAAAAAGAAGATGAAAGCCATAGGCCCCAAACCCTGATGATAAAGCAGACCTCCGAAACAACCCCCGATTCCCACTGAAAATGCCACTGCTTCTCCCGTCTCAGTAAGGAGAATATGCCTTTGATAACTGTGTTAGAAACTCAGTAGATCACTGTGAAAATCAGGGATTGGGCTGAGGCCACAAATAAGAAATCTTTAAAGGTGAATAAAGCATTCCATGCAGCTCATACTCAAAAAAATATAACCAGAAGTATTCAAATCATTCCCGGTCTCTCCCATTCTGTGCGAGGTGTGTCCAGTGCAGTGTAAGGTGGCAGCTGCAGAAGGGATCGATGCAGCCAGGATGGGGAATTAGAACACCTGTCACTGACATCCTACTTCATCACAGATAAGTGAACATTCCATAATATCTGTAGTTTTAAAAACTTAATAAATACTCAGGACATAGAATAAAATTATACCATGCACTAATTAACAGGTAGTTTATGAATCCCAGACTCCTTTTCTCTTCAGTGACTGTCTTGGCAAATACAGATACCAGCACAGACTTATTTTTCTGTGTTTCCATCCTTTATCTAACATTGCCTTTCATGGGTTCATTAAAACAGTGTTTTGTAATAGTGTCAAATTAGTAGAAAACCTAAGGTATAGCAGTTTGACAATATATAGCTGTCATGATGGTTCTACTTTTTGCTTGTACCTACTCAGGCATCATTAGAATCAAATATCTATCTCTCAGCATTTCTCCTGGGTTCATCCAACTCTGAAAGCTCTCAGGCCATTAAAGCATATCAATTAGTAATGATTTTTTTCCAGCCCCAGCAGCCACTGAAGCATACATTAAAGGTGATATCTGCAGTCCAAAATTTAATGTGGACATTTCAGAATATCTACTTTGATGAACAGATTATCAGAGAAACTAATTTGCCTAAAGTTTTAGATCACAGTTATTAAAAGTATTTTATTTGCTGAACAAATGCCTGATGAACACTCCTGTATCTATTAAATAACATTAATTGCACACTGGTTTGGAAAATACAAGAATCATTAAAGGATAAATGAGGTTGTGCAACAGCCCAGAAGAGCTAATGTTATCACTTTCCAGGCTGCTCTTACAACCTTCCGAGTAGGACTATTTTTAACTGAGTCATCATGGCCTAAGGACAGTTACTTTCATTTTTTTAGCATATCTATCCAATTGAGTAGATGTCACAGAGGCAGCTCATTACAAGCACTGGAATTAGAGGGCTGTCACATTCCTCGTAGCTAGGTTAGGTCCCTTCAGTCAGGACTGTTTGGGAAAGCAATCCTTTCCGTGCTCACAGGCGTTTCCAAGCCTGAGAGGTCACTTACCTCTTGTTTCCAATGCAAGTGTAAAGTCAGTTACTCAAAGATCAGACCGCAAAGCAAATGCAATTAATGAATGTAAAACTTCTGGACAATACACTTTGACCACCCTACTTACATTAATTATTTTTAAACACAGAAATACACTGCTCCTCATGGAAAATATCACAAACTAGTGAAAAACTAGGAGCACGTCAAAATCACATTTAATCCTGGTAGCCAGTACCATGAGCCTTACTATGGAGATAGAGATGCAATTGAATTTGTCACTCCTTTGAGCGGCAGAGGCTCTCACTCCTCCTTAAGTGATGTGACCTGGAACGATTTTTGGAATGCAAGCCTAAGATTCATTTCCAAGTTTTGATCCTACTGTTATACCGGTAAAATTGTTTCCACTTGAACATACTTGACATTAGTCATAAATCTCTGGTCAAACAAAGGTGAAGAAGGATGAAAATGACATATACAACATTCATTCTTACCTTCAGCTGCCAAGAATCTTCTTTCAGTATAGTTGATCTGATCATCACTTGAAACATTCACGTTATGCTTTAATTATTTGTATAATCACACATCAAATCTGATACCAGGTTTCTCAGCAGGAGTTTGCATATTCCTTCTCAGCCAGTTAATGGTCTGGACACAGAACACATACCTGGTATGACTCTTTCAAATTAGGCCTAATTTCTTTCTAATATTCTTTTTTCTTTGAATCTAAATAGTAGCTCTGCTGTGACCACACATCCTTTTATATCTCTACACAAATTTCTATACTAACAGAGATAATTTTCTTTTCCATGTGGAAATCCCCTCAAACAGACAAGATCAGCATGAAAGAAGCAGTTCAGTAGGTGGCATATGTGCACTTCCCACCTCTTTCCTACTGCTCAGCCACCATGGCCATTCTTTCACCCTGGGCACATCTGGCCAGCCGTGCCTGGCACACCACTTGCATCTCTTCTCCTGCCTATTTAAACTCAGTGGGTATGTGCATACTGGGCACTACTTCCGTAAGATGTTAAACGAAAGCATATGGGGAAAGCAGATTTACAGTTTGAATTTTACGACAAGGATTTTTGAAATTGTAACCAAAAAATTCACATAAAACTTGAACAAACACTTTAATACTTCACTGGATTACTTACACTTTGATATTAAAGCTTCCTTCCAATCATGGAAAAAATATTTCCAAAACAGAGGAAGAAATATACTTCAGTCAAAGTGCCAAATAATCTATCTAGCCTTATCAACACACATATGCATGCAAGAAATAGCTACCACCCAGGCAACAGTCTACACATTCCCTTTCACAGCTGTCAGACAAGTTTGACCTTTGGTTCAGACCAAAAATCTCCCAACCCATTCATTCTATCTTAAGAAGAGCAGTTTCTTCAGGGAAGGAGATGATAATGTATCTGCAAAGGCTGACTCTTTGTGCAGTTGGAGGGGAGAAGTGCCAGCATGACAAATTGCTCCTGTTCAAACCCATCAATTCAAAACAAGCATCTGGAAAACTTGACAAGAATACTCAAATGACCCTTGTGTTCTGACAGCTGGAAAAGAGAAAGCGCTCTCCACAAGGGGAAGATGCGTGTTCAAACTTTTTGCCTGGATAGAGAAACATATAAAACTGAAGTATTTTTCCTCAAAACTCATTAAATAAAACTTTCAGTGCAAAGTATGACTCATGTCAACTATGTCAGCACTCACAAATCTGTGTTCAACACCAGCAGAAGCTGGTCATGGCGATGGACACGTTACAAATTCCCTGCTCTATGAACCTCCTCTGCTGTAACAGATCATTTCCTCCCTGTGACAGGAACCTCAATCTCCCTCGAACCCTGGCACATCAGGGCTGCCACCTTGATGGGGAGAGCTTCTGCCTGCTCCACTTGGAGAGGCCACTGAGGATGGTTCCATGAGGAACAGACTGCAATTCTGTTCTCTCCAGTCCTGCCAAGAGATACTTTTAGTAGGGTGTGGTATTGTAGACATCATTTCAATTTGATTGTATCTCAGGATTTCTGATTTGACCAAAATATGCACTGAGGGGAAAAAAACCCCAAATCTACCTTTCATCATCAATGAATTATCTTCATTCCGAGGTTCCTGACTTTTTGTTGCGCTAGGTAGATGAAACATCTACCTAGCGCAACAAAATATCTTAAAACTCTTCAAAATGCAACAAACCACTTCTGGAACTTTACAGTCTCAAATTCCTCTGTTTCTTTATTGCTGCCCCACAGACTTCCTCTTACTGCTGTGGACAGTCTGGTCCACAAGCCTGCTTATAAACTGTATATCTAGGATATGTGAAATATTCCAGTTTACCTACACCCTGAACTGCTCTGCAGGAGGAAAACAAAAGAAAATTGAGCAGCCACATCCATGCTCCCACTGTGCTCTGGGATGTTATTCTTCACACCTGTTTCAGGGAAGAGCACTCTGAAGTCATCTTTTTACTATAAGATACTTAAATAATATTTTAGTCTAAATTTTTTTTTTGATTCAACATAACAATTGCCCCAAGTTTCCTGATTGAAACAGAAAATGGCAAAAAGAAAAAAAGACCTTCCAGAAGGCACAGGTCTATTTGGATGTTTAAGCTGCCCAACAAGCAGCAGCCCAAATTATGCCCAAAATGGATGTGAACAAAAATTCTGTATTTACCTGAAAATGTCTTGGGAAATGTTTACTAACATATAGCCTTGTATGTTGGAAAAACAGTAATAAGCCTCAGTATTTTGCAATTGCTTGTACAGGGGAAATGGCAGAAATTCTTTAAATTACTTGAGTTTTATTAAGAAAAAAAAAAACTTGGATTTAAGTTGGTTTTGATGAAAAGTGGCTCTGTTTGGAGGGACTCAGTAACATATTCAGTGTTCAAACCAATAAAGAGCTGACACTTTATATATTGCAGCAAACGCTGGACCTTATTTTTTTGTGTCACAAGAAAAATTAAACAAGTTACATTAGAAAATGGGTCACAATAGGATTTGCAATAAACACTATACACAATATCAGCCATTTGTACAGAACACAGCTGACACACACACAGAGTTTTCTGGTTTATGCCTTACTTCTACGATTCTAAATTGATTTACAGCCCCATGTGAGACTCATAAAAGAGCCCTAGGCAACTCTATCCTGCTCACAGACTATTTGCAACACTGTGAATTTCTCAATTTGCCCATTTAAAAACATTTTCCCTTTTCCTTCCTTCCAATAACAGATTTCTGGAGGGAGTAGGGTGAGAGAGATGAGAAAAGAGATGGTTAATGGTTAGATAACTTGAGACACAAATAAGTACATCCCCTTCTCCTACTCCTGATCCTAGAGAAGCTCTGTTCTTTGGCTGAGGGAGTCACTTTCCCACTCGCCTGCCCAGGTAAATACAATGAGAGATCTCTAAGCAGCATCAGCATCCTGACCACGAGTGTGACGATGCAAACACTACTATGAAATGAATCATTGAGTCTAACGTGGCTTTAGTTAGAAGAAAGATCTACTTTTATTAAGGCAGAAGATTCATAAAAGCAGGGATTTCGTGTATATGCACATAGGAAAGGCCTTAAAAATGAGGCATAGCTGGTCCATAAAGGAGTTTGCTTATTAATCCCCCCACCAGCATTACACCCTGACACTGGTGGATAACTATCCATCTTCCAGTTCAGAAATTTGGTATGGAGAAATGGAACAGGGGGTGACAAGGTGGTTCAGGAAAAGAGAGACAGAACAAGAACCAGAGTTTGCTATTCTGATGGTTAGTGCGATTCTCTTCCTAATAAACCACATTGCTCTCCTTCATTACTGTTTTTGTTTTACTTCTCTAATGAGAAAATGGCTATGGAGGACATTTTCTGTCAGGCAATAGACATCTAGCGAGCAAATACCGAAGTTAACAACCATTTGTTCTGTTTGAGTGCAGTGCACTTTGCTGGGGTTACACAGCAAAAGCTCAGAGCGGACTTAGGCCCTGTATGGACCTGCTTTTTCTGCTGTCATTCACTAATTTAAGACTTCATGATGAAATGGATGTAAATCTCTGCTCCTCCCCAGCACTTTGGCTGAACTGATAAGCCTAGCTGAGGTGCACCAGTGAAACCTGCCCTGGACACCCTGAATCTCAGCAGCTGAGAGGGGCCAGCAGAGCCCAGCTGCTGAGAAAGGCATAATTTAGGAACTGGGGGTTGCAGCACCCTGTGTGGGGCACACCCCATCTGTACCACCCCAGGCAATCCCTGAGTCCCCCAGCAGCAGTTGTTACCCTTCTCCCCACATGTGGCCACTTGAATTCTCTCTCAGATTACATTCATAGTCCCTACACCACTCTGCTGCTCTTTCATTAAAACCTTTCTGGTTTTCTACAAAACAACCCTTCAGTATGGTATGAAGAAGTAACAAATCACATGCAACTGACAATTTTTCTTTTACAGTCAGTCATGTGAGAAACGTGTTGATAGTTAAGATGAAGAGCCGTTTTTTCCATGAGTCATAAATTTTGAATTAAAAACTGCAATATTTCAGGACCGTGGGTTTTGGGAACAAAATTGCAGTTAATCATAGAATCATAGAATGATTTATGTTGGAGGAAAACCCCGTGGAGGTTGTCTCATGTAACCCTGGTCTCTAAGCAAGCCAACTTTTACCTGGACCTTGTCAAAGCTTACTCAGAGCCTTGTCACACAGCTTTGCCAAGCAGCTGGTCTGTTTTGTATATTTTTTCCTTTCAAATGACTTTTTCTATAGAAGATGTACAATAACAAATTGAAAAGATGATGTATAAAGGCTGCTTAGAAGGCTCAGGAATAACACAATGTCTAATTTAAGAACATTGTCAACATTACAAGTTTGGGCCTTTTCTTTTTTTTTTAATAACACCCAATAAAACAAGGAAATCTTCCACAAGCTTCAGTATTCAATATATCAGAAAAGATTCTGAGTTAAAGAGAAAATAAGCAGCAACATGAGAACAAAACCTCATCCTTTTTGCCTTGAAGCTGAAGTTATGTTGGGAATCATTTGTAATAGTGCATTTAAGATATAAATTTTTGTTACTAAAGAAAACAGATCCATGTTAGCATTGATTTACCAACAAACATCAGACTAGACACTGTTGTCCTTCAGTACATCACAAGGGTCTCCCTTGATAAAACAAATCTTTTTCTCTCTCATATAAAAACAGTTTATTCTTGTGACCATTTTGAGGAGGAAACAAACCACCCCTCTGAGTGACAGCAATTGCAATGCTCTACCAGCACATTCACATGTGCAGACTGGTCCCTCAAGGGAAGAGAAGCTCCAGTGGAGCTGTGCTTGGCCCTGGAATCCAGCTGCCAGGGTCACGCTGGCCACTGGGCTGGGCGCTGTGGCTCAGGTCCTCAGCATGGACATCGTCCACAGGAGCCAGGTGCCTGCCCCAGGCACAGCCCTTCCCTGGCAGCCACCACTGGGGAGGCAGCCCAAACCTAAAACTGCTCCCAGGGCTCTCAGTAAGGGTTGTTATATGCATAAAAATGGTTTCTTTTTAGTACATTTGTATTATGTAGCAATCTCGATCTCCAATTATTTTTGTTGCAGTCACCACAAAAGTTGTCCTTGCTTTTATCTGTCGGTTAGACCAAGATGGAGCTGTGTCCATCACAGGCCTGTCCGCGAGAGAACCACTGAAGAGTAATTACAGAATATCACATCATGAGGGCAGACCCTGCTGCCCTGACCCACTGTTGCACATGTGCACAGAGCAGCTCTCTGGGAGCAGCACTGGTTTACACGGAGTGAGACAAGAACTGCCAGGGGTAAGGGCAAAGCACGGGAGGCAGCAACAGGCCTCGTGTCTCTGCACATCCCTCCTTCCTCCAAATGACACTAGATTGGACACTAGGGAAAATTTATTCACCCAAAGGGTTATCAAGCAGTGGAATAGGCTACCTAGGGAAGTGGTGATTGTCACCATCCCTGGAAGTATTTCAAAATACGCATAGAGGTGGCCCTTGGAGACATGGTTTAGTTTCCTTGGCAGTGCTGGGTGAGTGGTTGGACTTGATCTGAAAATTCTTTCCAACCTAAACAATTCTATGCTTTTATCACTTTCGAGGTGTCAGGATTTCTGGAAAAACCCAATTTTCATAGGAGTCCAAGTGAAAATTGAAGATCTCTGAAGCCACTCCTTCCTCTCTCTGTGCCTCAGCTTCTCATTTGCAAACCTGTGATACTACTATTTCTCTTCTCTGCCTGGTAAATGTAGATTTAAAGTTCTTCAGGCAAGAATTAACTCTAATGATGTACATGTATAATGCCCAAAGCTGGGTGTTCCAGTATAGACTGTGACGTCCAAGAATTCACACTTTACAAGAAAATACGGAGGGAAGAGGAGAGAGGAAAGAATTGTTGAATATAAGAAAGAAGTCAAATACAGCTAATTACCCAAAGCTTCCCATCAGGCTCACAGACTCCCACCGTGGACACGCTCAGTGGTTGTTCTTTATTTCTGAGCTTTACTTTAATCCCTACTCATTTCTCTTCTTTCATTTTCAGTCAGTTCAGGATCCTAATGTTTTTGCCAACTAGTTTTTAATGGGATTGTTAGCATCCAGGAAGCCTTGTCAAATAATCATTATACAACTCCTTTCAGGGACCCCTGTGGTTGCTTCCACTTGCCGTGCATTCCCCCCCACGCCCTCTCTCCTTACATTAGCAGGGGAGATATTTTTCTTACTGGGAAAGCGTCAAATTAAAAATCTGGCTGTTTGACCCTATCCTGCGTGTTCATCCAAAAGCGTAGCTGCTCTGACTGCCTGATGGTCCTTTTATATTATTACACTGTCTTTGGCAATTCACATTTACACATTAGCCAACAAAAAGGCATTTGTAAAATTTTTTCTTGAGTAACAAATTGAAGTCTGTCAGCTACAGAAAAACCATAAACCCACTGCTCTTCCTCACTCAAATGGAAGAAAGGTTGCTTTTAAATGAGACTTTTAGCCATATCTATCTGAGAACATCTCACTCATTGCTCACCACCCACAGATCAGCCCTTTCAATAACAACTACTTTTCAGAAATGCTGAACGTGTGTTGCTGAATCTTAGTGCTTTGTCCACCTGTGCTAAAGAAGCTACATTATCTCCCTATTTTGATATTTTCTGCCATAAAGCTTATATTGTGGCAGATTTACTTTTCACCTAGTTTCCCAGTATTTCTTTCTAGTTCCATATATAAAGGAAAATCATAATTGCCGTCTATAAAGTCTTTATGGCCAGAAATTTTAGGGTCCCAAAACTTTTTAAATTGAGGTGTAATAGTAGAGAGTTGGACCAAAGTTTCAGAAGACCTTATCTTCTACAGTTGCCACTGGAAGCTGTAGATTCTTAGACTGTGGCCATTGAGACATTCGGAAAGCTTGTGGGATGTTTTCCTCTCAGTGGCCAGACCCACAGCTACTGTCAGCAGAAGCTCTGCAGGAGAGAGAGATTATGGCAAATCAGTCAGATGCAGTGCCCTTTGTCAGCAGCACTCCCTGGAATGGGGCAACTTCTATTTCCTCTCTGGTGCACCAGAAACAAGAGCTCTGTGGTGCTGTGGGCTCTGGCTCATCAGGCAGTGCTGCTCCCTGGAGCAATGATCACTCATCCAGGTGCTTTACCCTTTTTTGACTGTGTGAGATTTTTTGCCCTGGTTTTGAAAGGATTTTAAGGACATTCACTTGTTTCATGTCAAAAACATGAGATCTCAAAAAGTTTCAAGAGGAAACTCAGGAACTTGAGAGTGCAGAGCCAAAATCTATCCTTCCAGGACCTGCCCTTCCTGCTAGCCTATTCCCATTAGGGAATGCAGATGGAGTTTCCAGAGCTGTGATTTTGAACACAGTTTACCTTTTCCAAGTTTATTCTCGGTATAGACCAGGCTTATCATACTCCCGACATTTCACGAATCGACTGAAAAAGATGATGGTGTAGAAGTGCTTTTTATTTTTTTAGGCCTACATTTTTGGGGGGGGAGAGAACCCAGAATGAGTGTGTTAATTCATACATCCGGTCTGATGCTTTTACAGGGACTCAGGGAGAATCTGCCTGAGACAGTAAATCAGTTGGCAGACATCCATTTTTGGCACTGTACTACTTGCATTTTTCTGACAGAGTCAAATTTTGATGAGATCAACAAAACTAGCTGGCTGAAGACAGTTGTCCTTCTCAAAGAGGATAAATCCAGCATGGAAAGGGTCGACAGACATGCCTGAGGAAGGAGTTTTGTTGCTCTTCTCTTAATGGCCAAATCCAGGAAGAATTAAAATCAGTCTGCAACTGCTCTGCCTTTAAAGGAGCTGAACCATCTTGGGAGGAGCTCAAGCTGGGGATGCAGCAAATTCACAAAAACACCTTTGTGTGCCTGTTTCTCCTTAGCAAGTCACATTGCTGCATGGGTGAATGGAATAATTTATATTCACTCCAGGTTCCTTTTAATTAGAAATTGACCTTGATTTTATTTTTTAGCATTCAAAACCCTGAGAATCCTGATCCATCCTAGCTTGTTACATTAAGGAGAGTCAGGTTCCAATCTCTAGCCCTGGACAGTGCACTCTGCATTACACCTGCCCTGAATTTCGTGCCTTAGCAGCCCAGCAGAGGTGCAAATAATCGTGCTCAAAGCAGAATGTATAAAGACTGCTCCAGTGATACTTTGCAAGGCATATCTGCAGGTAATGACAGCACAGCAAACTGCACAGAAACATATTCCTGACAAAATTCACTCCTTTTTGAGTTGGCAAGTCATTCGTGAACCAACCTTGATTACTATGCATTTATTTATTGTCCATAAATATTTCCCAATTAGTTTCCATGAATTATTGTCAACATATTAGATGCAACCAATTGATAGTTATGAATATTTGCTATTCATTATGAATGCACTAAGACAGGTCACCAGGGATCTATGCTATTGTTTCTGCATTTGTTTTGGGCAATTGTTTTAAAGAGATTAATGTATCGTGATATGAATGATGTAAAGAATAAATAATCCAAGTGAAATTATCAAGTGAAAAAAACACTTCTGTAAAAATTCTTGGCTCAGAGATGGTAGGAGTCCAAGAATTAACAAGTCGTAATTAGTACAGCCTCACAAATCACAACAAACAAAACCTTTTTTGTCCATACAAGTATTCTCAAGCCAGTGCCTTTAACTATTGTTTAAAAATCTACAGTGTCAGGAATCATCCAGGATTCTTTTAAATGTAGCAGTTATTGTTTCAAAAGCTAAAAATATTTATGTAGAAAGCAGAATTTGGAAATAGTTCTGAGCACTTAGAAATACTCTAATGAGGGTTTGCAGGAATAGCTCTTCTTGACTGGTTATAACAACTGCTTCACAAGAGGATTGCCATCCTGCATAATTTAACAACAATGCTCTTAAACCTTGTGAAGTAAGCAAGTGAAAATGTTTAAAGCTTTTTATACATATTCTCTATCTTAACACTGTTGGGAATTAAACCATTACAAGGAAACTATCTGTTAGGAGTATCTGGGTTTGCAATTTCACTTGCACAGGCTATGGTACAGATCTCAAAACTATGACAAGTTGTTTTTTGAACTGGACCCTCTTTATGTAACCACTCCACCCAGTTGATCCCTTGAAAATGAACTGTGTGAAAGCACAAGTTTCATGAAGAACTCCATATTAAGATGGATATGGATATTAAGATATCAAGATTGCAAATCAAAGACTCAAAAGCTGAGAATTCCACTGATCTCCCTACTGATTTCTCACTAAAGCTCTCCTGTCCAGTCTGCGATAGTCACTCAGTTTTGCCAAACAAAAAATTGAAACTTGGAAGAGGATGCATCTGGTAACATCCTAGTGGCAATTCTGATCCCATTTATTTTTACCTGGCACCATCAACTATTTTGTATCAAAAAATGAAATGCTAGCCACTATGTGCAACAACGGGAAATCTGCATTGTAAAGGGAGTGTAAGCGTTGGTGTTCCCTTGGCCAGGACACAGGGAATTCTTCTCCTGTGCCTTTCAGCCAAAACACAACGATGAAATTCAGTGCTCCAGCAAAACCCAGTTTCTCTGAATGGCCAAACAAATGTGAAAGCAGCATGTTAAGAACATCTACAACAACCATTTAAGTTCAGTTACGTCATCATCTTTACCCAAATTATGGCCTAAAGGCAAGATTTAACCCCAGACAACTCTGCAGTAGAGGGGCTGTTCTGTCAAATGGGAACCTGAGAAAATGCTTATACAGTTTATCATACAAAGAACACCAGCTCATCATAGAACATAGAAATCTAAGAATTTAATGCAATTTATGAAAAAAAGCTTTTGAGGGAACAGTTGATAAATAAAGAGCAATATTAGGAATTAGGTACAATTCCAAGTATTTCCAAATTAAATGCACTACAGTCCAACAAACCAAACAAGGACCACAGGAGTTCACTTTCTGACATGCAGCTAGGATTTGCCAGTATGACGAGTGCCACATAACTCAAGAGAAAATTAGAAATTTTGAGCAGTCGTCAGAGTGGGAAACCTGACAAATGGGGCCCAATGCCACACACTGAGGAAATCCAAAACTGAACATCTGTTGATTAAGTGATGTCTGTCCACATTGTGCACTGAATGGAGCTGGGGCTCAATGTCAAAATAGAATATGCTTATTTAATTAAAATCTCATCATCTGAGATACAGCATTGGACAAGCACCCCTGATTTTCTTTGTTTAAAAATTCATGGCCTTGTCTTTGGAAACTAGTAAAATTCTTTTATTATTGTTCTGTATGTAATAATTATACACTAAGCCTTGTGCTGTGGTAGGAGGCCTGAGCTGCAAAAGCAGCAAAAAATGAATCTTCACAAAGCCTGAAGGTCACAGACTTCACCAGAGGAAAGCTTAACTGTACATCTTTCTGTAAAACCACTGGTTTAATCTAAAAGGTAAGATTAGGTTATGAAAGGGTAAAGTAGATCTTTAATGTTTAGATTTTAGATTTGGTTGCTACAAGCACTGTAAATTGGCTCTTCAATAGAAAAAGGTGAAGACAGACAATGGATGAATCCCTGAACAAGATGGTTAAACTCGAAGAAGCCCATGGAAGCTTACTTTGGCCTGTCAAAGCGTGCGCTGTGAGGTAGATGAGCTATAGAAGTGTGGGACTCGCCACACATTAGCAATCACAGAGGCACTCTAATCAGGACAGCACTTTAAACATGGACCTCAAAGGCAACAAAAATAGTTGGCTGTATTTGATTGGAGTGAATGTTCTTTGATTTCATAGTGTCCTAAAACTTCATTCAAGGTTCTTCTGGAAAGGATAAAATAAAGTGGCATGTGGTAATTGCCTTGACGTCTTTCAGGAAAAATCAATAATGAATGAGTGAAAGGTCAGGAAAGAAACAGACCCACTACTGGGCTAACCTAGAGGGTTTAAATCAAACTAACGAGATTTGATAAACAGTGAAGTCTCTCTCATCCATGTATCGTAGGTGAACTTAGTTGTATTGCTCCTGAGAGCGAAGTGCTAATTACATCCTGGCAGCACCCCCAGGCAGGACACAGCTGACACTGCATGGCTCCTCTGGGCGCTCAGCTTTGCAGGGTCCTGGGATCCAGAGCCATGGCATTCCTGCCCTCCCAAGCCCTCTGTCTCTTCCTCTGCAGAGATGGGCAGTCACAATCAATTAGGTACTGAACAGACACCCCAACCAAACTCTACTCCCTGTGAGAGCAAGGAAATGGTGAGCCAGGAGGGATGAAGGTAGCGGGGAGCGGGGAAAGAATGAAAGGATAATTCTGCTGCCAAATGCATGGGCAGGCTGAAATGCCTCTGGTGAACTGCCACTTGTCTTGCAGATGCTGCTGATCCTGGTCTTCAGGTCATGGATGCACTTCTGAAAGCATTTACCTCCATACTGGACATGCAAAACTGTGAGATGTGTGGCTTGTATTTTAAATTCCCCTGAGGAAGGGTAACATCCTCAGGTGGCAAAATTTCATTCCAGGGCTTCACTCTACCCTACACTGAAATTTCATAAAACAACTGCTCTTCTACTGCTTGATATTCAGGATTACAGTGAAGGGAAAAATATAAATATGGTTACTCAAAATAGTCCACACATCCTTGACGCTTGCACCAAGAGGAAAAATTGCTAGAGATTCTCTGTTCCCATCTTTTTTTACTGAGCAAATTCTTCTATGCTTCTGTGCACAGGGCTAACTGTTATACACTGAAGAAAAAGGTTTTTTTGTGGGAGACCCTAATTAATGGTGAATAACACTGGCTACCAATAAAACAAGTCCATTTTCCCAGAGTTCAGATACTGGCAGGAAGCTTTCCCTGGGAGAGTACAAAGCTAATGAAAAATCTGTTCATTTTGCAGCTCAGATACAGACAACATTTGTTCCTCTAGTTTTCCAAAATGAACATATAGTCATCAGATGTAATTGTTAACCAAATTTGATACTTTCATATAGTGTCATTCTGGAGCTTGAATAAGCACAAGTAAGTCAGAAATGTAGCACAGAGAGGAGGAAAGAAATTGCTCCAGATCCAAACAAGCCTTCATTGTACTTCATGTTCCTTCTAAAACACTGCAGAGTCTGGCTCTGCTTTTTGTACCTTATTAGCACCATCTAAGGGAAGAAAAAGGAAATCACCTAAGGCTGGATAGAATTTGTAAGCAATGGTGAAATTTCTCACTGTGGTGAAAATTTATGTCAGAATGTTTCAACTCGAGAGACAAAAATCATATTTTAGTTCTCAAATGGCCTATATGGAAAGGACTGATTAAAGTTATCAGTGAAAAAAAATCAGAACATTACAATGGCTTTCAAATTGATTTTAATATTCATATGCAGAAACAAGAAACAGTGAAGGTTTTTTTCCTCTACTTATAATTCCACATTAATGGAAGAGGTGTAGCATGTGTCGGCCCACAGAAGAATGAAATAATTCATTTTTGTCAGAAAAGATTGCAATTTATTTTCAAAATAAACTAATATGCACTTCGTGGGGAGGCAGGAAGTGGGAGTTGTTAACGCCCATCCAAAATAAAAACTAAAGAACAGGATTCACAGTAATGAAAATTTGGTGTGACAAAGGGTCGCTTAATAAATCAACTTGGAAAGCCAGTACAGCTCAGCAACTGGCTATAGGTGTAGAAATTACCGTCTGCCACTCAGTGGGGTATTCACTGTCAATCTTTAGATCTTACTCAGTACCCGAGTTAGGGCTTTTGTACTTAAGTAGCTGAGAGTCCTCCAGCTTCTGACTGGGACAGGCTGGACAGCTGCTGGGAGGTGCCAGGCACTAAGGAGCCCTGCCTGGGCCAGTGCCACAGGGGAAATCTTCCTCCTCCTTGGCTGGCCTGGCTGAGGCCACTGCATTCATGAAGAGTTGAGAGAGAAAACAGACTTGGGAAAGACTTCTTGGTTTGGGGGAAAAAAGCAAAGACTGACTTCTGAAAGCTGGTGTCTTATTCCAGCTTTATGCTTGCTACTGCAAGCACCTTGTGCTGCCTTCTCTCTTCAGTTCAAAGCTGCTTACCTTTGTGTTTTCATCATAAATATTCACTATACATTCGACTCAATTCGTGCCTTTATGCTGTCTCTTCCTCCTGTCATTGGGCTTCTGTTTGTGAGTTCTAAAGTGTTTATTCAGTTTTAAATTTAAAAACTATTTTATGTTAAGCAATTAGAAATTATCATAAAGATTCATCCCTCATAAAATAGCTTTCCCAGTGAATATAGAAACAATTTATCAGCATGTGAGTCATGCTGGCATCTGCCCCATTTGCAAAATAAAGGGACAGCCAAACAGAGTGAAATAACTAGAACATAAAGCGAAAAACCTATAAATAATAGGTCCTTCAATAATTACATACGGCACCAAAGAGAGAGAAATTCAGGTTAGAGAAAAAAGAAACAAATCTTACAGAGAGGACAGACAACTACTGGAGTCCTTTGCCACATTTTATGCCAGCACCTCCACTATGTTCATTTTTGAAGCAGGATATGACATTTTTCCAGAAGCTCTACTCTGCTTCAATTAAGAAAAAATTAATCCAAGTCTCCTCTACTGTGTTAAAACAGAGGTCAGACTAAAAGATTACAATGATAAAACAAAGTCAAATCACTCTTACCTGGACTGTGAATAATTGGTCAGATATCTTTCTTGTTCAATCATTAACATTTGCACATGTTAACTACTTGTCCTGTATAACGTAGTAAATAGTGCTTATTGAGCAAAAACCTTACAATAGCATGATCTATTACTTACACAGTAATTTCCTATTTTCTCAAAGAAAACTTTCCGAAATTAATCTCCATTTCTAGAACTTCACAATTTTAAATGCAAAATTTGCTTCATGTTCTCACTGTAAAATATTACTGTCAACTTAGATATTGTAACAAGCATTCTTTCCCTAAGGATCGTGCACAGAATACATAGAAAAAACACAGATGTGAATGTAATCTGATTTTGTTTAGAAATCTAGACTTTTGTCACAGATTTTACAGAAACAGGCTCAGTTCAATTTATTGGCTAATTCAGTACCCCTATAACGTAAAGCAAAAGCATGCAGGAGCTTTCACAGCTAGTCAGAGAAGAAAGACCTGAGGAGATGTCTATCTAAGCAATTCATTCAATCTTGTGCTGCAAGTCAACCCATTAGTTTACTTGCTTTCATTTTAGCTGTCCCTATAAACAGATGCAGATTGCAGACAGTCAGCAAGCAGAAAAAAAATGAAACAAAACCTAAATGGAATAGAAAAAGGCAAAAGAAAACCAATGTAAGAAAAAAGCAGCTGGTTCAACATGACAATTCAAGTTACCCTCGGAAACCATTTTCATCTCCCACAAAAAACAACAGGGCCTGCCTTTCCTCTTGCAGCCACACACACATAGGCTTTATAGGAGTTGATAAGGTGAATGAGCATAATGAGAAAGAAAAACAGCTTGCTGGTATAAAGGTTTAGTAATTGTTTATGAGCCTTTGAATTTTCTGTGGCTTTAGCTCCTACCTGCCTACAGAGAGTGGAAAACACAGTGACAATGCTGAGGCTGCATGGGGAGCACGTGAGAAGGACACAGGCACTGAGCCAGATGTGTAGGAGACGCCTCTTTTATCAGGATCAGAACTTGCTTTGGTTTCCCAGCAGAGTGGGAATACGTGACTTGCTCTTTCTATGCATTAAACCTGTTTGATTCCATCTCAAACAGCCTGGCTGCTTCAATTTCCTTTCCCTGCAGTGCCACTGGAAAGAGCCCATTACTTGGGTCGAATGTTTTCTGAAGGCAAGACAAGAGTTTTTGTCACAACATTTGTTGGCTGAATAACTTTTCCTGAAGTCTGTTTACAACAGCAAGATTTTAGCCAAATTTGCACAGTTTGAGCTGACATGCAAACCCACTATTTTTCCCCCTTTCCCCAAGCAAAGGAGGGGACAGAAGTCTTCCTGTTGTCCCAGAGCTGAGGACAGCCTGTGGGCTATACGTTTCCAGCACATACCACAGCACAGAAATAGAAAGCTAAACATATTAATAATGTGTGTGACTGCCACCCTTTCTGGACTGTCAGCTTGGCAATCTCTGCCAGCACTGCAGAGCCAGCACAGGGCTGAGGCTCAGGGCCCCAGTGGCCTGTTTGCCATCGCAGAAAAGACAATGTCTCTCCTAGAAAAATACTGCTGGTTCAGTTTCCTCTGCTCAAGGAAATGGAAGGCACCGTGGGATATATAGGAGCCAGTTCAGTGAAACAGGAAAACACACACCAGGAAGTCTAAGCAATACAGCAGAAGAGGAAACAATAAAGATTTTCTCCCTTTTGTATCCATGCAGGATCTAAGTTCATTACTAGAGCACGTCCCTGCTCAGTATGCTGTGTGCTACACAACATACATGATGTTCTTTTATCTACAAAAGGTGTATATTTTACTTCCTTTGGGGAACAGCTTTTGTTTTAACACCTACCTGCAAATTACTAAGAACACTGCTAGTGCTATAAAAACCACAAACTGTTGCAATAACAGTAAATTGTATTTGTGACTGCATTGAAGATTGATCAAGCCAAAGTTCATGCCAAAGCAAAGATTTCATTTCCACTGAAAAAAAGTAGTAAGATGCTCCTCTACAATGGACTGCAATATGCTTTTATAAACTATTTTATATTTTTCAAAATTATGTTCGTCATTCAAGAATTGCATTGACTTCAAATCCTCAGGATGCTCCAAGAGCACATTAGCTTTATTACTTTAGATTAGCTTTTCAGATAGTACTCACAGTGCATTTGAGTTAACAACTTAGCAACCCACATATTGAAACACATCATTTCACGAATCCCCAGACTTACAGAACCATGTTCTCTGTACACTGACAGGGCTCCAGTGAAGTTAATGCACCTTTAATAATTTGTGCCAAAATATAAGGATTATTGTGAATTTAAGACCCCATCAAAGTCAATGCAAATTTCCACTGGTTTCAACAGAGGCAAGTTTTTGCCTCTAATTTTTAGAACTCCTCCCTTTTTCTCTGCAGCATCTTCTTTATGCATAACCAGAGGATCAGCTTCATCCAGCTAATTTCACACATCCAACTGATGCTCAATGAGCTCTATATATGCATTCAAGGGAATGAAAGGGGTTGCCTTAGGACAATTCAGGAACTGTGGCACCCAGCCATACTTAGGAAAGCTTTTTCTCTCTGTAAATAGAGTATGTCTGCTGCTGACTGAGGACACTTGAGAGAGTGAAGGAAGGCGAACACTAGACAGAGTGTTTAAAGGTAAAAATTCTGATGGGAGGGTGACTCAAAATAAGTGCTCCAGCCTCTGCAAGCAAAGCTGAACACAGAAATGCACAAAAATTGAAAGTTTGGAGATGAAGATGAGGTGTGAAGGACTTCCTTTAACCACCCTGCCGGTCCCTTGCACAGCAGTGCCAGTACAAGTTCCTGGGGCTGGGATGCAGAAGGGAGGGACATCCTTGTGCTTCCCCGGAGAAAGAGCCCCATTCAGCAACATTTATTTATCCAAGAGCACAATATGACCTAATTCCATTACTTAACTGCACTTACTACTAGAAAAGGCTTCTGAGGTGTAATCTAAGTGTCTCTGGCTGTAGGCATACATATAAACTCAGTCTATTATATCTTTTCACTGTCCAGTGGGCATAAAGGAGTATTTTTCTTTGTAGATACTTTGTATATATTCAAAGATGTTGAAAACCCTCAATTTCCTTTTCCCTAAAGTAGACTACACTATTTCTTCCGTTGTTTAACATCTTGCAAGCAAGAAAACAACCTCAGCAAACAAAACCCCTTGTCATTCTCCCTGGCTGAGATCTATTACTTTTCTTAGAAAACTGTGATAAAAGTACCATAGAAGATGGAATTTACAAATTCTGTGCCTTAAACACAGTTCTTGATTTGTCCCAGAGTTACCTTTGGCATCGTAAGGTAACGTTAACTCATGTTTAGTTTATGATGGAAAACCTGTAGGCTCAACTAATAATGAGTAGCTAATTATTCCCTATTTAAACACTGCACTTTGGGATTTTTTTCATCCAAAGTGTACATTTGCATATGTGTAAGATATTTGCATAAGTTTAAGACCTGACCTTATTGATTGTCAGAGTTCCCAAAATTATCAAGAATTCTGATCCTTTTCTGCAAAGCCACTGCAGTCCCTTCTGGATCTCACAATCTAAAAAAAAATCTATAAAATAAACTCAATTCCTGCAGCCAGTGATGAAAACATAGAAGTGAACAAGATCAACAACCAGAGCTGACTTAATATATGTCTCTGACATGACTTGGTTATTGACATCCGTGACTTATTTCAGTGCCGTTTTCAACCAGCTGTGGGCTCACACTACAACACTTTCATCTGGAAAACATTCCCTTTCTGCTTAAGGAATGGCGCGCTGAGGTGTGCTGCTTACCTCCCGTATCCATCTGACAACTGAGGGCATTCATTTATCATGACAAACAGCCTTGTACTTATTTAAGTTTGCCTCTCTCTTCCTGCAGTCTCCTTATGCAAATTCAGCCTGGCTGAGTATCAGATCCTCCTGTCCTGAGGTCATCTTTAGATTTCTTTTCTCTCAAAAAGCCCTCACATTTAGAGCACAAAATACAGTGATTCTGACTCTACCAGGTAACAGCATTTTCACATGATCCTTTAATAGGGCTTGCCAAAGCAGCCCAGACTGACTGGTTTCAGGGGATTTGCCTCTTGGATTAAGATAGAAGTAGTTGCCCATCCACTTCTATGAAAACCTCCACCACAGCCAGTTGTAATCTTCAACACAGAAATCCCAAGACATTTGACAGGAACAACTGGGTTTTGCCTGGATGTAGAAAGCAAAGCCACATGCAAAGCACAGCCTCCAGGGTTTTCCCACCGAGCTGAGCTGACACATTGTAGATCACAAAGGGAAGTGCCCAGGACAAAGAGGGGGCTTAAAACTTCTGCAGTTTTCTGGAGTATTTCCTGGGAACATCCACTGGTGCTGTTCAGAAATCCTGCACAAACTTGGAGGGAAAATCACCTCTGTGTCAGGAGGTTATATAGCAGTATCTATGGAAAGAGAAGGAGAAATCACTCACCTCACCCCATTTGGTGAAAAAAAAAAAAAGTATCACTAGAAAAAGTACATCAAACCTGGTAAAGCTAGCCTGTCACATTGTTTTTCTCCATCTGTTTGCTTCACACAAATATTCAGTTAACTCCATTTCTTCCTCCATATGACAAGAACTTAGATGAGGAAGGAGCCTAAAAACAGCAGCACAGAGCAGAGGCTGGGTTTTTTCCCTCTCTAAAGAAGTCCTTTTGTCTTGGTACTGTCAGTTCCAGCAGCAGAACCACTGTGCACCATCTCAGCTTTTTCTAATTCATTGATTTAGGCTGCAGTCATGGTCTCAAGCATTCTCCCTCTTTTCCCATACTTAATGACAGAGAAGAACAAGGAGCTTCCAAACAGCACATCTTCCCCTATTTTCCAACACAGTTCAGTGTCATATTTGCCCTTTGAGGGCACTCCTTTCGAATTTTCCTGTGGTGGTCTGTAATCTCAAAATGCTCTGAACAGACTTTGATAAAGATGAAAACTGCAATCTCAAACAAAATTATTTCCTTTACAAATATTATTTCTTTAATATTCAGTCTCTCCTGATGAACCTTTGCCACTGAGGAATCTTTATGATTAGCAGTAATACCCCTGCTACAGTGTTGGCAGCCTTGGTGGTGGCAGTAGTTCACCCCTAACTTTTTCTCCCTGCAAATTCTGGAATGATGCATTTCTGTTTCATAACTGTTCTTTCCTGTTTGTGGGTCACATTCTGATTGTCCAGAGACTACAAAGCATATTCTTCCCTTGCATCTTGTTACTTTAATTCTCAGTAGATAGAAGTCATTGCTGCTGCATATATTTTAGTAGTTTTACTTTCTGCAGTTTCCTTCATCTGAGACAATAGTAGAGATAGCGTTTTACTGGTCCAGAATGGAATCCTAGGTTCCTAAAATCTGTAGTCAAAAACCAGCCAAAAGTTGATCTTAAAATATGTTGAAAAAACTATCAAGACAGGTTCTTCCCAAGCACTTTTCCCTCAAAACACACATTTTACCCAGGGCAGTGTGTCCTCTCACTGAACTCTCACTGAGCATTACACCCACTCCTCGAGAGCTGCTTCTCTCTCTCTCACACGTGGCTCTCTGATCCGGCTGGTGAGGAAGGAGGCAGCCCCTACTCAGTCCAGCCTGTTTCAGCAGGTGGCTTCTTTACTACAGCCATCTGTGTTCTGTGCTGCAGCCAGCCAGCCTTTTTCTTCATTGATATATTTATCTGACTCTTGTTTTGAACCCACATCCTCAGAAATCAGCTGTAACTGGGTGCTAGTGGACGTGGAGCACGGGCACAGTCTCCAGGCTCCTGCTTGGCTCAGACCAGGTGCTCCTGGTGGACACTCGTGCACCAGCCTGGCAAGAGACTGCTCCATAACCTGTATACAAGATCCCTGCATCCTCCTCATCTGCTGAACAGGAGTTTATTTCAGTTAAGCATGCAGAGAGCCTGAGGCCACCCCTATATTTCAGCTGAGCATGCAGAGGGCCTGAGACCCTCCTTCCACAGGAGCTGGAAGCTGCACACATAAAGCAGTGGGACCTTTATAACAGTATTGGATCACATACTATAACAAGTAGGGTAGGGGAGAAAAAGATACTGGGACAGAAGAGGAGACTAGCAGAGCATATCAAAGGAAGAGAAAATCCATTCTTCAAATGCATCTTGCCTGAACTAATCAGCATTTTCCTTTTAATTTGTATTAATTTTGCAAAAATCCATTTCTTCTCATCTGATGCAAATTACTAAAGAATAAGCAGCTTGGGTTCTACTGCGTGGACTGACAAATAATAGCTCTGCTCTTTAGCAGTCTGCACTTTGCAAATGATTGCAGTCTCCCAACCTTGAAAGGTGTGTCTTCATTTCTGAGGCTGCCACACAGTGATTCGTGACTCATCTTCAGAGGTGTTGCAAGGCTGGTCAGAGCAGGATGGCAAGCGGCTCTGCACCAGGCTCCTGTCTGCACCTGAGCTCGTGCCTTCTACACTGAGATACTCATGAGGGCTGATACAGTATTTCCCAAACTAGAAGGGACTCAAGAGGCTCCTAAGGGCCAGAAGGAGAGCTAGAGAAAGGTTCAAGGAAGTTTTCCCTTCAGAAATCTATGTGAGGTCCAGTAGGGAGGGAAGCAGCTGCTGTGTTCACTTGCAAGGTGAACACTGATCAGATTTTGCCAAAATCTCTGTGTTACACAAAGCTTTCCTTTTCTGCAAGGAAGAAAAGTTCACGTTCTACAGGCATGAACTCCTGAAGCACTTTTCTAGGAGTAAATTTAGCCCTGATGAAGTCTGGCTGCTCTGATTCATTTTCTCACAAATGTGATGATGTGTTGCTATTCCGATCAGGTTGAGCCAAAATGAGTCAGTTTGTGCATTTGGTCCAGGTTTGCAATGAGGTGTGAGGTAAGGCTTGCCCAGCTGGCTCAGTGCTGGCAAACCACAGCATGAAACACACTCCTGCCCTTCCCCAGGGGAACTCTTTCCTCCTCGCTCCAGGCCCTGGGAATGTAAGACAGTATTGGCCGTGCTGCACGGCAGGATCTCCGGGGGCTGAGCATCAGCAGGTCATGATCTGTCTGATTTTCATGATCTGTCAGATGAAAATGGCTGAAGTCTTGAGGAATTTCAGATTTCTCTCCTGGATCTTCTCATTTGTTTCCTCAGGGTCTTTGTGATTCCCAGAATATCTAATTGAGAGGCAAATACTCAACAACAAAATCTTTTTATAAAGTGTATAGCTTTTCTACCTAATTATTCCATAATCTTACAGTAAAGACAAATAAAATAAACTTCTTTTTCTCCCTCCCACTGAGTTGCTAGGTTTCTTTCCTCATTAACACCATATACTATACTCTTGATTTGCAGTCTCACTAAACTTGGAGAATTTTTTCTGTAATACTATTATAAAATTTGTTTTAAAGATTAAGCACAGGCATTTAACCTGTTGTCATGGGTTAAAACAAAAGTTCAAGCCTGCAGCTTTCTGGATTTCTGCCATTAAAGGTAACAGATCTGGCCCTGCAAGCCTTTTTCACGCAAGGAAATCTCTCAAGTTTGAATGGGAATTTTGAGTAAGCAAAGATTCATGGTGAAATATGCCTTCAAAGCCCTGCTCTCCTGTCCAAGGGCACAATAAATTGCTCTCACATTGGGAGTCTAACGAAGATAAAGGGAAAGGAATCCTCCCCTCAGTCTGGCATCCCAGTGCTGTTAATGAGTTGTAAGGATTACAGGAGCAGCCAAAGGACCTATATACCCTCTAAAGGAGGTTGTTTCAGTAGAAGCAAAGCTGAAACAGAATTAAACACTGTCAAAACCTTCATTTTTTATGTACACAGCTGAATATTAACTTAGTGTCAAGTCAACTAGTTACAACCTATTGTAGCTCTCCCCCTCCAGAGAGGAGATCTCAATGACAATATTCTGCTGATGACCATGAACAATTAGAGGCCACATTCGGCATAGCACAGTCTTGATTCCATTCAGTTCTTGCAAAACTCCTCATTTTTAGACTTTTTCACTTCTGAATACACTTTGGTGTCACCAAACGAGTCAGAACTTCTAATGCAGATATCATTTTTCAAGGTGCAAGCCATGGCAGTTATGCTGTTATTTATCTTCATTCTGAAAGTGAACATGACTCGTGTTTACCCAGCTAAGGGAGTCCCGTTTCCCTTCCTGAACATCTCTCCCATTCCCTTACACACTGCAGGCGTGCTCCTTTGTTGGTATGCTCCAGGGTAAACCATCATTCATTTTAAAGTAGTGAATTTGTAACATTCTAAAACTGGTGAACTTAAAACTGGACCTCAAATTTCTAGTGCTGATAATCTCAGTTGTGATTCAGCACTAAAATTTTGCTGTCCACTTTCAGTTCTCCAAGTGACTTTTTGTCATCAGATGACACAGTCAACAAATGCCCTGTTTATTGTGGAGTCAACTACTGCAATCACCATGTATTCCCCATCCCTTGTGTCTCCAGATGTTATCTTATCATGTGGCATTTTACTATTAGAAACAGGCCATGGATTGAAAAAGAAACTAAGTGAAGAAGGCATCAATATAAATTATCTGTTGGGCAAATGGAGAGAGAGAAAGAAAGAAGTTATAAAAATGACCTAAAAGCCTGTTTTATAAAGACAGCATACAAATATTATACTACAACACACCTGAACATAACCAAATTTAAAACTTTCCCCCCTGTTGGGCTGCTGAGAAGACAAACACTGTTGAGCTTCAGGGTTCATGTAAGTCTAGTAACAAACACCAACCCAAGTGTTAATTTAAAAAAAAAAAAAAGAAAAGAAAGAGACAGGAAGAGCAGGAGAAGCAGCAGATAGTGAGGAAATTTGGGCACATACATTAAGTGGACGTCAAAGTTATAGTCATGGCAAATCTGCCATCAGGTTGCGGGGGGGACATAATAAAAGGGTTACTCAGCTAGAGAACTTAAGTATATCTAATATGAGAAAAAAGGCAGATAATGATGATGGAGCATTGATTTTGTCCATATTAAATTTGCCAATAGATAGCATTCAGAATGAGGAAACAGCTCCATTAAACCAGAAACAATGGAAATCACTCCAGAAATGTTAAGACATATGTCAGTCATATAGGTCATATTAGTCATGAACCAGACATCAACAAAGAAATACTCAAATTTCTACATGGTCTGGATGAGTTTCTACCACACAAATAAGGTATGCTGGGCACATTGCTGATGCCAAGACCCATGCTAAAGCCTCTTTTACTGTTTGCATCAGCTAATGATCTATATTTTACAATAGTCTATTCAAAGTGTTATCAATAAAAGCACCTCCTGCTGCTTTGCTTGGCAGACTTTAACTCCTTGTTCCTGCTGTCTCCTGAATCTTATCCAGCCCGTTTCCCACCTGCCAAGTGTTTCTGCATCTTTCTGTTCACTCCCAATCTCTTGTCTCTAATTTGTTGTTCCCTTCTCTCCCTGCTGCCTTTTCTCCTCACCTTCTCCCTCTATCTCCATAATACCAGTCATCACCCATCCCCACTCTTTTTCCAGCCTCCCTTCTTTAACACCTTATTATGACAGATACAGCAAGTCTAATTTTGTTTTCAGAAAAGAATTGGAATAATGAGCAAAGCCCTCCAATCCTCTGTGGATCTAGCTCAACAAGAACAGCATCCCAAAATTTCTAATTTCTCCTTAAAAGTCTTGAAAGTAAAACCTTACCACTAGACAGGGAAATGAGCAAGAAATCTAGTGTCCTTCACTGTGTTTGTTGTTTTTGCAACATCTTTGGATTACACAGGCTGGATACATTTCAGGAAAATGACACAGTCTTACTAATGCAAGTAGTGTATGGTTAGTGCAAAACATGTAAAAGTGAATTAGTATTTAAAATGATAGTAGCAGTTATACACATTTAGAGAATTGGTTCTTGCAATCATGAATGAAATATGGCTGCCACGTGCTTTATGCCAGCAAGAGCACTCAGGGAAAAGCTATTATATGATACTACTAGGAGAGACCTCTAATGATTATTAAACCAGTGAGGAGACCCAGAGTTTAAAGCAGAGGTGATCCATCAGAGTCCTGCTGTCTCTGAAACTACAGCAACACACACTGACCCCCTTCAGATTTCCAGTTTCCAGATCCACACAAAACTCAGTCAAAAAAAAAAAAAAAAACTGGACCAAGGGAGTATNCTGCAACCTTGGTATCTGGATGACAACTTTATACACACAGCAGCACCAGTACAGCCATATAGAAAATTTAAAAGTCTGTGCTGCCAACCTTTATAATATTAGGGACATAAATAGGATTATTACACAGGTACCTTCAGGACAGAATTCTTTGCAGACAAAAGGAATTACTTTTCCATTAAGAACACGTACTTAAAGATAACAGAAAGCAATTGAAATTAGAGTATCTGCCACACCACAATGAGAGCAGCCTTGTCTTCGCAAACACCTCCTTTCCATTTTGGTTGGCTGGGCAAGTGCAGCCTAAGCTGTCCCAGGTCCCTCGGCAGGAACATCTCCTACATTTTGAGTCAGTGCAGGTGATCAGGGAATGAAGCAAAAGCAATGTCCTGCCATCCTCATTATACTGAAGCCCCAATGAATCCAGACCACAACCAGGCCTCATTCGGTTTGGTCCCTGAGAACACACACTCCCACATACAGCAAATTGTACCATTTCCCAAACACATCTCAAAATTTATCCTCGTTCTAATTTAAATAATCAGAAAGATATCATCTTGGTGCACCACAAAGGTAGCCAAGGAAGAAACCAAAGTTGTTGTGGTTTTCTTTTCCAGTTAAAGCTTATATTAAAAAAAAAGAAAACAGAGTTTAATAATAATCACTGAGTTTCCCCCTCCTTCCAAATATTGTTTTCTACTTTTAAATCACTGTGTGCCATCTGGATGAGCACCTTATCACTAGCCAACAGGGGGAATTCAGTGTTTGTATTTATATTTGCATTTATATGGCATTCTCATACACTGTATCTCAAACCACTGACAGAGCAATGAATCACAGACCTGGGGAGTGGTGACGCATCACGGCAGCAGCACCACACAAACGGTACAGCTGGAAATGCTTTGAGTGCTAATTAATCTTGGCTGCTAGTAATTCAGAGAGAGGAGAGCCTGGCCTGACAGATTTGGCTCTGCCTTACAGTTTGGAGGAGTGCTCAGAGAGACAGCATTTTTTAAAAAATTGCTTTGGGAATACCTGACATAGCATTTCATTGAGGGGATGGGACCAGCACAGTGCTCTCCAAGGCAGCACGAGTTGTAGATGCTTGACCAAAATACTGTGGTATACTGTGGGCTTCAAGTAATTTCTTCTTTTATTTGAAAATATAAACAGACTACATCTGGGAACTTAGGAGATCAGTTCATTTAGTATGAGAGAATTCAGAAAAATCACTGAGTGTATTCAGGAGGAAAAAAAAACCCCACACAAATAAAAACAAAACAAAACACATACACAAAAAAAAAAAAAGAAAAAAACCCACCAAAACAACTCAGCTTTCAAAGGATGACAAAAAGAATGTAAAATTCAGTCTGCTCCAAGTCTGGCTCAGGCTATTTGCAAAACGTGGATACGGTTTGGAAAAACAAAGGCGTCATCACTTTTTAATTTGCAATTCAAAGCTACAGACAGCGCAGATCTGAGACCACTGTTAGGAGCAGTAAGACCTGTCCTGCTGTAGGGACCAGCCCAGTGACTCTGTAGCCAATAATGCAGCCACTTAAGATGTGCACATCTGCCTGCTTCCCACAGAAACTGAGACACTTCCAGGGTCACTAAAGCCACCCTGTGCTGCCAGCAGGAAGGAACTGCTGTACTCATGAGAAAGGTAAAATTCCTGCAGGACAGCCCCTTTTACGTGATGGAAAGGAATGGGAGTGTCTCTCAACAGCCTCTCTCTGTACCTCATGCAAAAGGTTGCTACATCAGAGCCTCAAATAATTCATATTTCTCATTTCTCATCACCCCTCTCATTCAGTTCTCCTCTCACCAGCAAACTCAGTTGTACTGCTGAGGCTGCAGACTGCTCTGATTAATTGCTCTCATTACAAGCTCGTTTTTAAAATTTCCCTTCATTTTAATGCAGAACTTTTCTCTGGAACCTGACTTGTAATAAGCAAAAAGCAGTAATAAGTATGAAAACAGGTCCCAGGGACTGGCAAGAAGTGACAGCTTCACCAAAGGGAGAAAAATGAGAAGGCAGCCCCTCAGAAGAGTGGAGCTAATGATGAGCAATCACAAGCCAAGTGACCTGCAGACATACATAACAGGGGCTGGCACTCAGGAGAGGAACAGCAAGAAGCAGCATTGCAGAAAGGCCATGGGGAGTGCCCTACAACACCTGGACAAACCCTGCAGCCCCTGCCCTGCCATGGGTGCTGCTGGAGAGGCCAGAGCAATGATAGGGGCTTCATTTCAAAGGACAGGAAAGGCAAGTTTCTCTATAAAAATGGCACATTTCCAGCAGGGATTTTCTTTGAGATAAGTGAAAAGTAGATAAAATTCCAGGTAGTTCTCAGAGGTGAATTGGAGGACTTGCTCTAGACTTACTATAAGCATGGAAATATAGCAAATATCACTCTCTCATCACTTTAACACTGACAAACATTCCCTTTGAAACAGAATGAATGTGAATGTAAACTCGAGAAATGAGGGGTCAGAAATACTTTTTTTTTACTAAATGGATGAAATGTTGAAGTTACTGAATACAGCACTCCCAGGCTGTTATTCAAATGCACTGCCAGTAAAAGGGTGCATGATGATTGTTCTTTATGGACTAGTTTCCATAAGTTCAATACTCAGAAAAGGAATATTCTTCTACATCAGGCTTGAATACTTAGACTTATACCTCTATCACAACAACTCAGCTGTACTGCGGTGGAAATGATAATTTAACTTAACTTACCTTGCCCTAGCTGATTCTGGAGTCATCCTGTTTCTGTGAGTGTGTTCAAAGTTTCAGTGTCACAAATCAAAGGTTCTTAACAACCACTCTTTACTGCGGAAAAGAGAAAATAAATTCTGTCTATTTTATTGAATAATATACTGTTTGTTACTGAATACTACTTGCTGTTTGAGTAATACTACCAGGATGAGAACTGTAGAAGCAAGGTACAGCTGTAAATCTCCAAATACAAGGAGGCAGATCAGGAAGAAGTTTCCATTTTCCCCAAACAACATTCCCATTTCATCACTGGCAGACACAATTCAAGGCAGCCATAGTGGGCTACAGGCATAATATAGCTCCTCCAGCTATGAAAATGGAGTTAGAAAAAACCCACAAGATGCAAAAGCACAGGTCCTGCATCTAGTTCTCCTTACGTTTTTGGGTTCTTCCTGCTGTAAAAAAAAAAAAAAAAAAAAAAGAAATGATAGTTTTCAACACAGGCCACGTGTAAAGTTATGCTAATTTACAATACAGGAGCACCTAATACGAGGTAATTTTGCAGTTATTAAGTACTTACTGAACTCTAACTTCAAAACCAAATTTTTTGCAATGCATAAAGAATAGAGTATTCCTGTATTTAGTGAAATGGATAATTAGTTGAATGCTCAGTAAATTGCAAGCTTGCCCTTGACTTTTCTTGCCACTGTTTGCCTGCTTAGCAGCCATTTATGGATGCTTGACTAATAACCAGTTCAGCTCTGTGTTCACTCCCTGACAGCTCAAGTTGCCTGACATTTCTCAGTTGCTCTGCACTGATGTCTGCTGTCGAAAAACAAACTGACGTACCAACACTGGTCCTTTGTGATTATGCTCTGCATTTCCCAGTCCTTATTTTCACCAGTTAAAATTACTTCTTTGAGGTTTACAGCCCAGAAATCCCATGTTCCCTGACATCTCAGGCTGCGGTTCAGTCCAGAGAGAGGCAATTCCGCCAGAAAGCCCAGTCTGACACAATCAAATACATCTTGTCAAAGTCCAGCTAATCACAACCCAGCACTTAATCACTTCAGCTTTTTCAGATAACTCCAGACAGCATTACATTTGAGGATTCTGAGAAAGCTCAATATAACCCAATATTCAAATAATCCAGATCACAGCTTGTTCATCAACTTGATGCTGCTTTCTACACATATGTCACTATTCATTAAGAATGGTGTCATAATTTGGTGTACAAAGTTTCTGAGAACTTGCATACATTCTGCAAGTTTCCTGGATAGAGATCAATGTCCTGGGGACATTGGAAATGCCTCTGGGTTTCTGATGTTAATTTTTGCACATGTCATTTAAAAATAACATTCCTCAACTGTTTAACCATTAGCCATCCATGCATAAGATCAATAAATGCATTTCTACTTTTGAGAAGGTTCTCAATTTGTGAAGCTTCTTGAAGAACTAGCTAAAATTAGGGACCTAATTATTTCTTTTGTTTGGACAGGATCAAGGAGTTAAGTATTACTGCCCATTGTTGCAGGTGTTTTCAGAACAGAAGGCAGACTGAACACCGAGCTAAACAAAGCTTAGGCTACCGTCACACTTTCCTCTACAAATATCAATCCATCCAAGCTTCCATTTCATTCAAAGTCACCTTGGCCTTAATGTTATAATATAGCGGCAGTGCAAATTATTGCTCCTTTTCCCTGCTTTTCAGAGTTATGAATGGGAGGAAGACATTTTCCATTAAAAATTTAAACCAGGTAGAATGTCATGACAGTGAGATGAAAGCAAGGTTGCTCAGAAAGTAACTGAAGGAGATGAGAGCAATCTCCTTGCAGGAATGCCAAGCCCTGTGGAGAGGGGTAATACCATGCCACAGCATTCCTTTGTTTACAAGGCATGTGGCCACTTTTGAAGGAAAGCAAACGGAGACTCTCTGCAGCCCCTCAGCAGGAGTCTCTCAAAGCCACCAGGGTGTTCTGCAGCTCCAAGAGCCGTGTAAATGCCATCCTCCCCGAGTTCAGCAGACACCCAGGGTGGCCAGGCTGGCCTGTGCTGTTCAGGGCTAACAGATGCTTCTAAGCCCCCATTTTCCGGTTAGTAGCCATACTGCAAATCCCCACACATTTAATGAAACGAGAGTGGGGTTTGCTTTCCGGTAGTCCTGGTAACCAAATAGCAAAATACATGATAGGAAAGCCCCTAGATGCTCTCATTAAAAACTTCCTATGATTTTAACATTATTTAATGGAGAAAATAATTTTTCAAAATCCAGCTATTTTCAGTTTATTCTAACCTTCAAAGCTTGCTTGCTTCAAAGAGAAGTTCCACTTCTCCTGAGGATTATTATTTAAAGTATTATTTATTTAAATAATACTAAATCAGTTCATTGCAAAGAAAATAATTAAAGTCACACTAGGTATTAGAAGAGGAACATGACTGATCTGACCTTTTAATTAAATGATTAACACTAGTCAGCAACAACACAGTGAAATGACAAAGGAAAAGTGACCTTTTTATGTCTTCACTAAGAATGGAAACAGGGCACCATCAGCACTTAAATCTTTTCAAATCGTAAGTTATAGAACCACTCACCTCAGAAATCATTCATAATTACAGCCTTCCAAGTTCAGTGTATATATGGAACACATACTCTGCTCAGTGCATGGAAAAATAGCTATTCTCGAAAGTGACCAAGAGGAAAAAGGTCAGCCTGTCATATTTTACAAGTATTTGTCTTAAAGCCTACAAAATGTATTCCTCTGAAATAGATGGACTCTGCTTCAGTGACTCTGTCAAAGCCATTATAAAAGTAAGTTACCAAAGTGTTAAGAGATAAACTGGACTTCAGTGAAGCCACTAACATTTAACACTAGAAGTGAAAGACAGCGTAGGGCTTTCTTGCCTAGCTGTAACTCCACTCTTACAAAACTAAGGTTAGAAATAAAAAAAGGGGAGGGGACATGTCTGCACATAAAGAAAATGAAAGCTGGCTAAGACACAGAAAGTAATTTTTCTTTTTTAAAGACTTCTCTAACTTTCTATATTTTGAGTTATAGCTCTCAAATTGAATTAATCCCAGCTTGAACAATAGGTTAAGGTCTTCATGTTATCTTAACACAAGGAATTTACAGGCTGTGAGTGTTTACACCCTGAATGAAGCACAGATAAAAGAAAATTGAAACAGAGATTTTTTTTTTTCCTGGCCTTGTGGGTTATTCCTTAAATAAACTATATAGGCTTCAGGCACACAATGACACTCTGGTTTCTGTGGTAGCTATATAGCAAATAGCTCTGAAATGTATACTACCAAATATATAGTCTGCATCGGCAATTTGCTTGTAAACCAAGTAGGAGCCAAGAGTATATCACATGGTGAGCTGCATTTTTATTCAGATCCTCTGATCCAGTCATATTCTTCCCAAGCAGCACATCCAATCTGGTAACTGGAATTTTGTTTTACGCGGCTTTCTATGACTGAATGAGGCTGAGACTATAAGTTCTGGCTGTATTTTTGGACACCCACGCACTTCTAAAAGAAGCCTAAACCACACTTCTATTTCCTTTGCTAACACCTGGCCCTTCAGCTGAGATCAAGGGCAGCATCAGTTCAGTACCTGAGACACCTCCTCCCAAGAGGCCTTGCTCTGCATTAACACAGAAGGGGACGCAGTGATACTGAAACTTCTCCATCACCTCTTATCAACAACCAAGTCATTAAAGTGCAAGGCCTTGCTATGGATCACCTGGAGCCTCTTTAGCCCATTTTCTTTTAGCTGTACATGGTTTGGACTCCTATGTTTATTTTGATCACCTATTTTTCCATTCTTTATCCCATGATAGTGATACATGTGTACCTTCCCAAGGCTGAATACCAGTAACACGACTACGAGATGTTGCATGCACATATATATTTTTACATAGGCTACATTTCATGGTTTGCTTCCTTCTCTGTTTTTTTGTCGACACAGAAGTAACTTCTGCTTCATTAAAATAATTTCAAATATAGAAAAATAGATACATGAAAAAAGATTTCATTTTCATTTTATTTAAACCATATTCTGTGAAGGCTGCAGCACATACTTAGTTGTACATCTTCACAAAACCCATCTGAACGCAAGAGTGAAATGAGCTGTACAGATGTTCCCTATAAAGAGAAATCAGTAAAACCTCTACTCAAACAGCTCTGCTACATCTGACTTTGCGTCTTATTTCCACTGTCACCTTACACTGATGAAGCATTTTCAACTAGCACAACAACCAATTCATTGATATTTTGTATTTTTATAGTTATTTCCTCCTAGGACAAAACAAGGTCAAAAATATACACAGTAGAGCTAAAAATGCAAAAAGCCTGAAGGATTCTCTTAAGCAGACATTGCAGCATCAGACACATAACGCATCTCAGTTTAAGGGAGCTCACATACAGACATTTTGTTTCTCAACTGCTTAACCGTTAGGACAGTAAAAAAGAAAAAGCCTATAGTTCTTTGCTATCTTAAGATAATTTCCAATATGCTGCTTTGAGAATTTGACCAGGATGACAGCTTCTTGCCAGTGCCAACAAGTTATTGGTTTTCGTGGATTTTTTTTTACCTCTGCAACAATTATGCATGAAGAAGAAAGAAAATAAACTTACTTCTTTATTTCTAACTTATCAGGTTTTTGTTATCTAACCCTGACGTGAAAGAAATTCTATGCACTTTCCCACATTTGTTTCTCATCTTTGCAAATCCCAGTGGCTCCACAGTCTCAAATGTGAGATAATCTGTAGATCAATGAGGGCAGATGTAAAACTCTTGCTAAGCCATGTTTTCCCAGCTGGGGGTAAATTCACTTGCCTGTATGTAAAATTTCCTAATTAGAAATGTCAAGTCTCTGTTAAAAGCTTCCAGAAATTGATGCTGAGCTCTATAAAAAGTTAACTATTCCATTGCCATGTCTTATCTGACTCATCAGGAGAAACTTTCCCATATTATTCATAGTTAGGGCTAGAGTAGCAGAAGAATTTCAGAATTTTACTAGATGGGGGTTTCTGCCTGTCAGCCATAACAGCCCTGGGGACGTGCCCCAGAAGGACCAGAGCACTGGCACTGGGCACTGCCCAGGCTTTGGGCATCCATGGAGAGCAGTTCCTTAATTCCCAGAGACTCCCCACAACCCAAGTACAGCTTGAACAGAACAATTAGGAAAACCTTTGATTACCAACCCAGTGATATGAACTGCAATATTGCTCAGCTCAGAGAGGAGCAAAGGAGTCCAAACTACGTAATCCCCAGGTTATAGGAATTAGAACAAAAATCTGGGGTTCTTTCAGTGCTTAAATTTATGTCCATTGGTGATGGATCTATTGAAATTCTGATTTCCGTGTGAGACTGATAAAGGCAATATAACGTATTCAAAATTTATATCCTGTCCTCCACTTATTATGGACTTTTCATCACCATAACATAGTAATGCTCTGGATGGGTTTTTGCAATGTTACTTTATTTCCTGGCTCTCAGTATAATTAGAAGACATTTTGGAATAAAGGCACAGTTACAAGTAACAATTTTCCTATGTTAAAACTCTCTTATTTGGTAAAATTGCAGAATGTTGATGTTGGTGGAGGTGGGAAATGGCTTTAAATATTTGCACAGAGATAGAGTCCTGACTCTGCATCCCTGCTGATCCCACTTGTGCATGTACAAACCATTAACAAGTTCATGGAAGCAGAGGTGATAACAAAGCCTCGAGTAAGCATGGTGTGATGCCAGAATCACGGCCATAGCATCCATTTTACCCTTATTTTAACTAAGAAGGTTTTGTCATGATAAAACCTGATGTGTAGTATCTGTAAACAAAAAGCCCTTTAGATAATTAGAGACAAATTGAAGACAAAATAGTCATATTCTGCTTCTCCAAAGAAAAAGCAAATTTGGATTTGTGTTCTCAGTCATGCTGAAAATAAATAGGATAAAGAAAAAAAGAAAATATTGACAATTACCTACCACAGTGCTCAGTCAGATATTTTCTGGACTGCAAACCAGGAAGTGGAACCTGCCAATATAATCTATATTATGAGTTGATCTTGAACATTTGGCCTAAATATGACAAAATACTCTGAAACTTGGACAGATTCAAGTCTCTCCAATAAACATTCAGGGCAAAAGAAAGCTCAGAACCCAACAAGAGCCACCCCCTGCCCCATACTACTGCCAGCCTCACTTCTAACACCCAAGAAACCCAGCAAGAAACCTTATTTCTACCTGTTTATCCAAAGAGAAACAATGACATCTACCCAAACAAATATTGCCAAAGTCACCTGCACCTTTTTTGTGCATCTGAGCTTGCTCATATAATATCAGTAATTGTCCTCCCTACTTAGGCTGATAAGGTATGAAATAACCTGTGTTTCACTCCTACTTGGAAAGTTCCAGTTATTGCCATGATTAGGTGGTGAGTAAGTACAGAGCTTCAGGCCTTAAGTGCCATTCTCTCCTTATGAGCAATCAAACAGCTCTACTGCATTCTTCATATGATGACTGCAAAGCTTAAACTTGTGCTCATACTTTTTCTCCCCATAAGAAATAAAAATTATGGAGGAGAGGAAGAAAAGTTAAATCAGCGTGGGTTTTTCCTCACTTTAAATGAAATTACTGACTAAAACGTAACGTCTCTACCACATTGTGAAATAGCTTTCAAATAATGAGAAGACATGAAAGTGGATGCTACAAATAAGTGAAATGTTTCCCAGGAAGACAGCAGTTTCATTACAGGAAGAAAAAATAAACACATCTCAGAAAAGCAAATACATTTGGACTGTAAACAGGGGTCTGAAGGATTGTTCAAAGGCTCACCATTTGATGCCAGTGCTCATACATAACAAATATCTTTTCTTTCTGTTTTGTTGTACTTGTACATAATGGCTACTTAGGGGGTTTCAAAGACAAGTAACAGAATAATTGAAGAAGAAACTAAAATGAGTTATACCATCTGTGAAGTTTCCATTTAAGAAAAAGCTACTAAAACCTGGTTAACCTGCCCTTAAAAGAACAAAAGTTAGGTGGCCTCCAGTGACAGAAATTAAGATTAAGGGAGACCCTTCTTCTCTCATCATTCTAAAAGCAGATTATGGTTACAGCAGAAAAATAAAAAAGCGTAAGGAAGTATTTCTTCACAGAGTGCAGAATGAACCTGTGGCACTGGCAGAGCAGGGCACAGTCACTCCTGGGAGAGGCAGGAGGGGACATCAATGTTCCCACAGCGACACCAGCACAGCCAGGAGGGGCAGGTACTCACTGGCGGCCCTGGGTGATCACCACAGGAGCTGGAAAGGGGAATCCCCCCAACAATGCTGCGTAACAACCTCCGAAGCAGCAGTGTCAGATGTCTGCCAAAGCTGCATATTGATGGTGTTATTGTTTGTGTCATTTCTGGTGATTAGATTACTGAATGTCTGAGGCTTTTTCCCTTAAATAGGAGCTTCCCCCAGACCCAAACCCCAAATAAATGAGAACAGAAAATGCTCCTTGCTGAGAACTAAAGAGCTGATGAGTTCAGGAAATGATCCATTGGTTTGCTAGGAATAAAATACTGCAGAGCAAGACATAACTACGTTTTCATCCTTTTCTTTGCAGGGGATGGAGTGCCAGCAACACTCCTCTCCTGCCTGGCACACAGCCTCAGCACAGCCAGCTGTCTGCAGCAGCAGTGGGCAGGAAGCTCAGCAGATGTTCAGCCTTCTTGGGCACTTGGAGTTCAAAACACTCGTCATCTCCAGCAGAATGAAATCAGCAGGTCGTACACTGGTGCTGGGAACAATACATTGTGCTGGCCAGTGGCTGAAAGAGCTACCAGGGCTCCCCCACTGCAGAAGGGATGACGGATTTGAGCATTAACGATCATTCAGCCAACAAAAGACTAATAAAAAAATAACTCTTTCCTCTCCATCTCTAACAAAAATTCTCTCACATTCTTTCAGACTTCTGTTAAACTAAAGCATGATCTATTGAGGTGAGTCATTGTGACAAACGAGAAAATGCCACATTGACAAAAAGTAGTTCTGAAACTCAGGACAAATTTGCCGTTTGGGGAACTAATTCTCATTTCTCACAGACTGAAGTTTTCACAGATTTTAATTAGATATCTATCATTCTCATAATCACTACTGTAATTACAGGGAGTTATGAAATGCTGGATGTGGTTCTTTGTTATTTGAAGTTAAAAAAAAAGAGAGGGTTTTTAGAAACCTCAAGTTCTTGTACATACGGCAAGCACTTGTTGTTTTAGACCATGGGAAGTTCTGACAGAAATTTGGCTGTGACCAAGTTGCATCTGTACAAATCAGGATTTGGGCTGGCATTTTGCTATTGCAAGAATTAATCCTACACAGAGAACTCTTCCCCCAGAACAGACATCCCCATAATTTACCTGCAGGTACACACTGCAGTTGCTTTCCACCACTAAAATACTGATGGTTATGTGAAGTGTGTTAGCACGGTGTACAGAAAAAAAACAGAGGAGAACTCTGACCACGGTCACATTTGTCAAGCACTGCTAAACTCAGAAGAGAAGTAAAGGTGCACATGTGATTTTGCGCTCTCTGCTAAAATGACTCATTTAGATTGGATTTAATAATAAACAGAAAACAAACTTTTTGATAGGGATATGCCTACTCATCTCACCTTGCACATGACAGACTGGATGAAAAATAATCCTCAGTTTGCAGTGTGCAGCCACATTTGCTGTACATTTACAGTGTTTATGCAAACATAACCTTTACTTGACCTAAATCCATCCTCTGGAAGCAAACCATACCAGCAACTTTACACAGAAGTATAAAATGAATATTTTCATTAAAGGCTTTAAATAATGGGTGTTAATGAATATAACCTGCCCTCCTGCCATCACACAGAGAATACTTTGCAAAAGGGCACCACAGGCCCTTTAAACTGCACAGGGAATTTTGCATTATAAGGAAAAAAAAAATCACTAGCCATCCTGGCAGTATGAAAATAGCACAGTTCTTTGGATTTTGACATAATTGTTGTTCTATTAAATAGAATAACAGCCCTAAGTAAAATAATGGAGGTCATTTGAAGGGTACACATATTTTGCTTTTCTTCTGGGAAAAAAATAAAAATTTTGAAACTCTGTGCCTGACTATTCATAGAAACTGAAAATCACCCTCATAGCCACAAGGGAGTCAAAACATCCAGGGTCATTACTTCATTAATTTTCTTTTTTTCCTAGCTAATGGAACTTTTAAAATTTTTGACTACTTAGCACAATATTCCATACCAGTCATTCACTCTCAAAATCAGTGTGTCACTAGGCAGAGTTATGCCATTTTCTTTCTTCCTCTACCCACAGAGCTTGGAGACTGTTTTTCCTCTTTCATCAGAACTGCATAGATTCAGTCAGGTGACCTAAAAACCTAAGTAAGCCTAATAAGAAAATTAAAGTTTTCCGAACAGTGACTAAGTCACTCTAAGATATTAATTCCTCCAACAGGAAGCCTATTCCAAAATAAGACATTGAGTTTGATTCAGCACTGATGAAACAGTGCAATATCTCTCTCCAACCTGCTTCAGTGAATTACCATCACCACACATTATTTGTTGCATTGAGAAGCCTTAGTTATTAAATGGCCCAGACCTGCTGCTGTGGCAACTCTTAGAGCAGGGACCACTGACACAGACAGACTTTCTGACTGGGAAGATAAGATTGGCCACCTATTATGAAAATGCAGAAAATATCTGAATATAATTCTCCTAATAAACAGAGACTAAAAAATAGGAAAATACCCTAGATTATCAGGTGTGAGGCACTAATGTGAAGGTTATTACAGCTTCAACTCAGGATGAATATTACTTCTGGAAATAACACATTTACTTCATTCTAGTCCACGCTGGGAAAAATGAGGTGCTCTCATGGTCCAGAGACATTTGTTTGTGTCCTTCAAGCCATCTGAGCCTTGGGGATACACATAGAAGTCTTGAGCTCAATACTAAATATTGTCTAGGTTAACTGTACAAGTCCAATATTGTTTCTGAAGAGAGAAAATAACAAATGCTTTTCTTAAAGCAGTCTCTTGGTTTTTTATTTTTATTCCCTTTCCTAAGGGAGCATGATTAAGCAGACACTATCCAATAAATTTTCAAATGAAAAACGCAGCAAATTATTTAATGTAGATATAATAATATGTCTTTTAATGTAACGTATTAGAAAAGAAATATAATCCACATTTATGCTTTAACCAGGGTTCAGTCGCTCATGCTTCCTCTAAATAAATGCATATTCTGGCTTTCTATATTCTTACCTTTGTCTGGCACTGTGCTGTGGAGCAAATATATTGAGAGATGCAGTAATACACATAACCTTTAGCTTAGCTCTTATCACAAGGAAAATAGTTACTGTTGCTATGGTTGTTTGGCCAAACTGTCACCCCATATCAGCACTGTTAGTATTCACACCTGATAAAAAGATATCTTAAGAAAAGAAGAGGGGGGAAAGTAAAGCAAAATGCTCTATAGAAGGCAACCCAATTCTCATCTAATCTCTTTTAAAAAATCTGCCATGCTAATGTTGTCCTGTACACCTATCATGGAAATCATATGAGACTTCAAGTAAGGGCAAAGATAAGTGGAAAAGAATGAAAAATAGAAATCTGTGAAATTTTTCTGATTACAGTGATGTTTAGATTTTTATTTGTAAACCACCCATAATGTATTTTCAAGGTCAGGGAAAAAAAAAAAGTTTTAAAAAACAGGGATGATTTTCAAGTACATCTAAGCTGCATTAAATCTCTGAACTATTGCTCTACAACCTGAAACCAATCCCATATGAGACTATTATTTCTCAGCGTCTTGTTAGTCTTACTTTGCACATAACCTTGTGAACTACTATCTTTGTGAATAGTTACACTCAGCCCTAAAGGCACACCAACAACTTTTACAATTAGACTCGAAAATTTAAATTAAATTTTGTTTCAGACACAGCTGTACAAGGCAGGTGTTTCAAAGTATTCCTGCAAGGCAAACTTTTAGAAAATTCAACATTCTAAAGAGTGAAATATGTGAGCCCAAACAAAATTAAACAGCTCCTACAACAAACCTGAGCTCAGACACAGGCAAGCATGAAGTGTTTTTTATTCCCAGATTTCATAGTAGTGGAGATGCCACCCTCCTCAGTGAGGATTACATAAGGCTCCCGTTAGGCATCAACACATTACAGACCGTTATAGACATACTGACAAGATGCTTTTTGCTCCTCTCTTTCCTCCCTTATCCATTTTTCACACAACTACTCAGAGCCAAACGTTGGTTATTCATCTCTGCTCTGAGGAAGGTGAAGGTACAGCACAGCCCTGGGACCTTCCCACAAACCCCTTCTGGTGCTCACCAGCTCTCCATGCTCTCATCAACTATTGTCTTTACTTTGATGGTCCAAAATCTTAAAAAAATGTCAGCAGACCTGGTCCTGTTTGCTGGGAAGCTCCAGAACCTCCCAGATGTCCTCCCCGTGGAGCTAATTGCAGTGATTCACTGTGGATATTTACCCTGCAGCTGTTGCCCATCACCACGAAGGTTGCTTGCTAAAGCAGACACACGTGCTGTGTTGGCAAATAGGACAAGAAATTTTATTGCTTATTCTAAAAGCCCAGATGAGAAACTGGCACACTCACCTTCAGCACCAGCTTGCTTAACACCCCCCTGAACACTGCTCACAGGGAACCAGGAGTGCAGTGACACTGTTCTGTGACAAATGTCGGTGGCTTCTCGGTCCTCATCACATCCCAAGTCTCCAGAAACTTCTCTGTACCCACAAGTCAGGTACTGATGCACTCCGCTCATCCGGCTACACCCGCAGCAAGGACCAGGTGGTTGCTAAAGGAGTGTATTTTCCAAAATATTCATTTTTTCTGCCGTTTTCAGGAAATAGGATGTCTGTTCCTGCCCTTGCAGGTGTAATGGAGCCAGTATTTTATCTGTTGGCTTCAACGTGAAAGGGTGAGAAAGGTGGTTTTATTCCATCCTAAGGATAAGGCACAAAAACTGTGCATGCAAACCACTGATTTGTGCCTATTGCTGCAGATAAACAAGTACACATGTGAATAAAAGTGGGGTTATTTAAAACTGGTGACAACGTGTGTTTTCTGGTGTTTTGACAGACCTCTTCTGTTTTACATAACTGAAACTAGTAATTTCTTTAAACACTTTCTTAAAAATTCAACTCAAAATGGTGTCTTAGGTTCAGCTGTTTCCCACATCAGAAGTGACAGCCTATTACTTTGCCTCTGCACACTATTGCAATCCAGCTGTTCAGCTCACAGGTAGATATAGATTAACGTATATTCCGGCAGCAGGGAAACTCAAAAATAAGGTTGCTATTAAAAACATGGCTGTTGAAAGCCACAGGGTATCATCTTGTCCTGGTGATGCACACATGCTGCTCAGGTCTTCAAACATTTTGGTAGTCTTTTTTGGCTCCACCCTAAAGCTCAGATTTTAACTTGGACAAGTCTCAAACTTGGTTACTACAGCACATAAGTTGTCACTTGCATGTTTTGGAAAGCTAAGAGAAAAAGAGTATGCTGGCAGTTAAAGATGTTTACAGTACTTGCAGAAGTGAGGGCTAGGCCATAATGGGTTCTCTGGAAGCAATCACAGCACAATATATTTAGGCATAAAGAGAATAATCACTTCTATCAGCAGGGTAGGCAAGACTGCCATTTGCTGACATCAATGCATTTATTGAGTTAGTGTTCCTGAACTCAGGATACTAATTTATTTTTTTACAGCAATTAGATCCCACTGGGAGAGAAGAGAGAGGTGTGAGACTGACCACCTCTCTGATGAGCAGTGCTTAAAACAGTTTGCAAAAACATTCTTCTCTGTGTCACGCAGCCACTTAACAATGCAGGAAAATCAAATCCAAAAGAAGAAGTGCATCTGAGACATGAAAGGAAGAAAGTCCAAGCAAATACCTATTTATGATGATGTTGTAGATGTCACTCAGACACATCCACCAAGTAGGTTACATACAAGATCTTCTCAGTTCTTTTTTCTCTCTATAATAAAAACTTGAGGCTCTTGAAAGCTCTAACCAAATCTCAAAACACTTTCCAGCTATAAAAGAACTGTGTATTTTGAATTGCAACATAATCAAACTCAAGTATATGTTGCTCAGCTTAAACTACCCCTCTATGTGAGCTGCCTGTTAGCCACACCAAACTGAGTTCTGTAAGTCTCCCTCCAAGTTTTCGCAACTTCCTAGAAAAGTAAGTAGGTTTATACGTCTGGAGTGAGTCAGGTGGGGATGAAGGGAGGTATCTGAGCATGTCGGTGTCCTTTATGTGCTCTGAAATCAAAGCAATTATAGCCAGTTTTCTAAACTAGGAGCCAGTGAGGAATACTGTGCAGCAATAGGAGGGACATAAATTAGGAAAAGACAACACTCTAAGAAATGAAAATATAAGAGCAATTATCCTTCTGGGACATTACATATTCAAACGAGTATGAGAAATGGCAAAAGCTAAGTCAGCATTAGCATGTCAAGTTATTAAAGTTGCTTTATGTACAGAATGAAGAACAGAGACTGGCATGAAATTGGAGGGAAAAGAAGCTGAAACACAAGGGTAATTGTAGGGTCAGGAAATATGGGGATGAGCTCTGGACATTGCTGTACCATAAATGGGTACAGCTACTGAAGAATGAAATGCTTTAATAAAAAGTAATTGGAGAACAGGACAAATAGTCACCCTTGAACTTACTCAGGATCTTCTTCCAACTCTGTCTCAACATGTCGATTTTTATAGGGGTTATTTATTGTCAATAAACAGGAGAAAGGCTACATGACTATAAGTTCCATTTGTATGTCAAGCCAGAAAATGATTGCCATGGCGTTTCAGGACTCTACAAATGACTCTGTTCTTCCCAGCCTGCTTTTCTCTGGTTTTCACTGCCCAGCCAGGGACAGCGGGTACACTGAACTGCAGAACAAGGGGATGTGAGGCCCCTCGTGGCACTGTGCACAGCGGTCAGGTGAGGTACTCTGCAGGCAGCAACAGCCACAGAGATCCTTGAGAGAATTTTGGCAAGATTTTTTCCTAAAATACAACAGCTTATTCAATTCAACAACAGATGCTTTCTGTGTTATCCCCTACAGCAAAGAAGTTATTAAACAGCCAGCCAAAGCCTCAATCCTAAGGCTGCCAACTACTGGTTGTACCGAGTTTTGTATTTCCCTTCTACACCAGCACTTACCATTACTACCCATAGTGTTCCTTTATGCCAATTTTTACCAAGAAATGGCAGCCCCATTCCGCACAGTGTTAAAATGCCATCATTTTCATACAGGTTGAAAAATTCAACAACGCTGGACTGCAAGGGAAGACATCAGTCCCTTTGCAGCCATACATGTGGGTACCCAGGCCCTCGAGCTGCCTGCGACTGTGACCAATCCACCCAGAGCCCCTCATTAGCTGAGAGTGAAGGGCCGAGGGCTCCAGCAAAACACAGCGGCCAGCCATGGATTGCTGTGAATTGTTCAGCTGGGAAAAGCTTCCGCCGAGTCACGCACAGCATCACACAGCAAATCCTACTCGCCTCAGCCTGGCAGGGGCTCAGAGGTGTCCGAGGCACAGGCACCAAATAAGCCCAAAAGGAGACAAATCCACCTGCCAATTACAGCAACTTTAGGATTTAGCAAACAGACCATAAAAGGTGTCACAGACATGTGCATTTCCGAATTTGAGAAGACACGCATCTTTTGCCTCTTGTTTTACGCTTGATGCAGAAGACAGAATAATAGCAATGTAAACAGTAACACAATCCACGTTTTTCAGTATTTGGCTCATAATGTTTAAAAAGGAAATTTTTTGCTAAGTGCTTTCTACAGGCACTAGGTCCAAAGGGTGAAAATTGAAATTCTTGAGGCCAAATCAGAACTAAAGAGCTGTTAACTGAGACGGAATTAATCCATGGGCCAACTTATAAAGAGACAGTGATATTGTAAACACATGGAGTATCTAAAGGAATACCAATTTTTTTTTTTAAAGGATGTTTCTTCCATTGAGCCATGCTTTGGTGTGGCTTCAAGAACCCCAAATTTGGTAAGGCAACCCTAGATGAAACTCTCAGAGGAATCTCTAATTCTCCTGCTGAGCAGGAAAATCAGACCAGATCATGAAGAGGAACCATAACTTCACTCTTCAGTTTTTAAAGCACAAGTCTCAAAAATGTAAAGTGACAGAATTTTGGATGACATGTAAACCCTTTTATCCAGAACAATATTTCTGTATAAACTTCTCATCTGACAGGACTACTAGTTCCTCTTTGATTTTATTAAATCAGTATAGTGAGGGCCAAGAGAGACTTTGAATTAATTTTTAAGACTGCTTCTGGTCAACACACAAAGCCAGTTTCAAGGAGACCTTCTGTCCAACGCTGCCCAGTAGGAAGCTGAGGTATGAGGCAGATTTGTGTACAGATGGGGAAAAAAAAAAAAAGTGGAAAGATTCCTCTCACTCAGCCTTCCCTCGACCATGATCTTCTCTCATACTTGCAAAAAGAAAGAATAAAAAAGACAAATCTGCCAGACTTAAAAACTTATAAGTACAACCCGGCATGGGAGCTATCAAGCCTTCCCTAGACCTGGGCCTCTGCTTCCCTTCTGGTTTCTCAGCCTCAGTGATGTGCAGCTGCATCTGTCATGAGGCATTACGTTATGTCAGCGATTTAATGCAACAGGAGATACAACTGGTTCTGGCACATAAGGAAACGACAAATCAGTCTGGAGAATTTGAAGAGACAGTTTTCTGGAGGAACACAGGTGCAGAAGCTGGGATTTAACAAAAGTTATTTGAAATGCAGGAAGTAAACAATAAAAAAGGCCATTTTACCCTAAGTAAATTTTAGAAAATAGGTTTTCTATCCAAATGTTTTGCTACAGCTGCAAGTCTCAGATTCAAAAACTGACAAATAAGATTTCTTTCAAACTCCAACATGAACTGAATGGTAGAGATTGAAAGAGACAGAATTTCATATCCATTAGGATCCCAGCACTCCATTTAGTCAGGAATCAGTTGCAGACTGTAAGAAATTGCCCAGTCTGTATATCTCATTGCGTCTTTTGCGAAAAACTCAACTACTTTATGTGTTTGGAGCTGTATCCTCACATAGAAATAAGCAGTTAACAAAGAACTTAGTGAGACTGCAAACCTTTCTTCACAGAGATTGTCCCACCATTATACAGCCACACTAATAAAGGATATTCCTTTTATTCTCAGTCTATTATATTCTGTCTCCAGTGTCCTCTCCTGCAGGTGAAAAAGGTTCTGGGTGCGGCACTACAGGATTAAATGATCCCATATACCCCATTTCCAAGGTTAAGAGAGGTTTTCACGACTAGATCAGACACCTTTTTTACTTCACTTTCTGTCTATTGCCATCCATTTCATTGCCTCTTGCACTAACATTGTGGTTAAAAACAAACAGGAGATTACAGAATCACAGAATGGTTGGGGTTGGAAGGGACCTCAGGAGTTCCCCTAATGCAGCCCCCGTGCTGCAGCAGGCTCAGCCAGAGCAGGCTGCACAGAATCACATTGCCCAGGCGTTGTCACAGATGTGTCATCTGTGTCATCATCACATTGTCCAGATGTTCTGGACATCTCCACAGAAGGAGACTCCACAACCTCTCTGGACGGTCTTTTTCAGTGCTTGGTCACCCTCACACTGAAGAAGGTTTCCCTCCTATTCGGGGGTGGAACTGGGTGTTTCAGTTTGTGCCCACTGTCCCTTGTCCTGCTGTGAACACCACTGAAAAGAGTCTGGTCCCATCCTCCTGACACCTGCCCTTAACACATTTGAGTGCCCTTATGAGGTCCCCTCTCAGTCTTCTCACCTCCAGCCTGAACAAGCCCAGCTCCCCCAGCCTTTCCTCATACGACAGATGCTCCAGTCCCTCACCACCTTCACAGCCCTCTGCTCAACCCTGCCCAGTAGATTCTTCATCTTCTACTGTCAGCCCACAGGACAAAGACTGGGAACTCCCCACTGAAACTTCATAGAGCCTCCCATCCAAACCCATGATATATTCTTCACCAGTCTTGTCAGAGCTCCCCAGACTGAAACCCTGACTGATCCTTCAAATGTAAGAGTGACAGGAGAAGCCCCAGAGTCACAGTAGAGGAGGAAGCATATTCTTCTCTTATGCTGGCGGTGGCCTCAGAGAGGCTCCCTTCCATCTGCACACCTCCCAGTGATACCAGTGAGAGCTAAGCAACAGAAGCGGGAAAATACAGAAGAATCAGCGCTAAAGAAAAGATTAAGTGCCAGAACGACGCTGTTGGCGAGCTGCCCGAGGCTGCACAGTGTCCTGCTGCGGAGGTGCCCTTGGCAATGAAGCACTGCAGCAGCTTCTAGGACAGTGCTGGCTCCTCTGCTAGGAGCAAGCCCCAAACCAAGATGTGTAAAAGCACCGGCAAAGGTAAAGGATGAGAGAGGGGTCTTCTGTGTGGTTTCCAACCCTTTAACGCAGGTAAAGGTCCCAGGGACAAAAGACTGGGATCAGGGAGAACACAGGGTTTTATGAGGCGAGGTGTAGAGGGGTGGAACAGGGGGAAATAACCAATGGGGTTTGATTGAGGAGGAGGAGACAACAGGGGAATAACCAATGGGGTTAACTTAGGGGAGGGAATTATATGAATCAACCAATGGGACATCGAAGAAAAGTGAACTTTCTAGAACTAATACAAAAGCAAGTAGGGGAAATGCATAAACATGAACTTATACATAAAACTGGATGGAGAACTCCCAAACCAGTAACATAACAGTATGCAAACCAAGTTCCATTGAGAACATGGGAACTCACCTCAACCAAGGGAGAAGGCTAGACTTCCATGTGCTGGGAGTTTGCCCACCAATCTCCTGAATGTCCAGTCTCTGTGGCCACCGCCGCACACACCGCAACACAAAATACTGGGTTTTTTACATTAGAAAAGCAAAATCAAAATAATTTTTTAAAAAAGAGAGAAACAAACAAGAGCTGGCATTAAAAAGTGGGTGCTGACTTCACCCAAACACCCCAGATGATTTCAGTGTATGATTTTTGTATCTCAGTGCAGCCTGGCTCACTGATGTTTTTCCAGTACAAGAGATAATCTTTTGAAATCAAATTATATGTGTGCAACGTGAATTATGCTTTTGGCTTACACTGCAGTAAAACTGCACATTTTGCATATTTTTTTTAAAGGAGGGGAAAAGAAAAAGAAAAAAAAAAGAGAATTATATGTCAAAACCAACTTATCAGAGATGCAGATAACTCCAGACACAAGCAATATCTTAATTCAGAGGAAGGATATGTAGTATCAGATACATTATTTTTTTTTCCTGAGAAGTTGCCATTGGCATAAAACTATTGTAGTATTTTCCACAGGGATGTAATGTTGCATGGAAATAACCAACCATCATAGCACACCTACAGCTAACACTGGTAATCCCCCATCTTCTTCCAGGGACACATGGCTCAAATGTGCTTCCTGTGTTTCCTCCACACCTAAAGCAGCCCAGGAAACAAGGATTTTGAAGGGGCAAGTTGGGCCCTGTTGTCAAGGATGACTGAAATATGTTATTTACGTTTAAGACTGGGAAAGAGTGATCATCCAAATTTGAAAACAAACATCAATTTTTCTTTTCTTTATTCCCATCTAGAAAGCATCTGATACAGTCTCTGAGAAATGGCTCAGCAATATTGGAGCCGTAGTCTCTGTTTCTGAAATTTTCTGGACGTAAAAGTTACTAGGATGTATAATATGGAATCCACTGGCCTAACAAGGATTTATTTTTCCACTCACTGGCACACCAATTTAATTAAGACACCAAACCAATTAATAAGCCCTACTAATAAGACCCACTATCTATTAGCATATGCAGTGAAAGCAATTTCTGCCTGTGACTATTTATGAGAGTAGTTATTCACTTGGCAACCATTTACATAGTAACAGCACTAAAAAATGCTAAGGTTCGAGGACAAAGAGGATGGGAAATTAAATGCTGTGTCTTTTACACTGCATTATTTTTTAAAATATATTTCCAGTGAGAATAAAAAGAAAGGGAGAAATTCCAGCAAATAAGAGCAAAAAATAAATATGCCCCCATGCTTGCCAATGCCCCTCGAGTCAGCCGTTCCCACGCACACTTCCCAGCACCTTTGTGGCCCCAGCAGCCCATAATAGATCAGTAAGACATCAGGGTCACAGCAGTAACTGGCAGTACTAAAACTAAGGTCACATTTAATCCAGTTAACTGTTCTCACTGTACTCACCAAATCCACACAAATTAGAAAGAGTTAATTAGCAGGTGCCCCCTTTAAGCAGGAGAGCCAAGAGCACAAATGCCAGCTTTGCCCACCTGGGACACTTCCTGTGGCCACAAGCCAAGTGAAGATCAACGCCAGGCATATTTCAAATCCACCCATGAGATACCATTTTGCAAACCTCCCTGGAGGAAGGGATCATTATTCAGGAAACATTCTCTCCCAAGGGGTAGACACCATTTCATTTATCAGCTTCTGTTAATTGCTGTCTCCAACCATCTCGTTCCACTAAGGCAAGCAAAAGGAAGTTTTCTGGGAAGAGACTCACCACCAGGAGGAAATAGATTCAATTAGGCCATTTAGTTTCTGTTCTTACTTACAGTAATTTCTGGTTTCATATTCTCACTGAACCTTATCTCAGGGCAGTATATATGTCTATATCAAGAGGAAACTTCTGTAAGATGCTCCCAAATTTTCCCCAGTTTGCTTAAATGAGAGAGAGATGGGTGTGAATAAAGATGCAAAGAGGAAGAAGTATCAGAAACAAAACCTCATGAGTGAGATAAGATTTCCCCAGCATTGTAACTGTAGCATACCTGATGCACACTGTTTGTGCTAGGCTAGAAAAAGTAATAGAAAGCCTTCCAAATAATGAAAAAACAATTTTCCAGAAGTTTCTGGGCTCCTCAATGAATTTCATCCAAATGTCACGCCAAATAAAAATACTGGCACATATTTGTAGTAGGAATTTCTGAATAAGCCAACAGTAAAGCAAGGGGGGTGTAACTGACTCTACCTGTGGTGTGCCAATCGAAGAGGCAACTCAGCTGTGAAATTTGAATTCAGCTGTTTTTCCAGATCCCTATCTGGCACTGATTCAATCCAGACAATTAGATATTTATTTCAGATGGCTGCAAACACACTTCTCCACATTGGCTCTTGCCATCTCTGTGCTGCTTTGCTGAAGAATGCAGGTGATATTTCAGGAAATTTCATCTGCAATAAAATATCAAAGCTGAACATGACATTTGGTATGTTTATTATTGCTGCTTTCTTTCCCACGAAGGAGAGAAATGAAAGGCAAGCCAGAAAAAAAAATTTAGAGGCTAACCATATTTTTTGGTCAAGTGTATATTAATGGCAAGTATGAAAAAAGTCAGCATCCCAAAGTGATGTGAGACTCGCACATCAGCAAATGGGATAAGAACAACACAAAATTAAAACTATTGGAATTTTTGATGGGTTGGGGTTTGATTTTTCTTTTCTTTTTTAGCCCAGATCATTTTGGCAGTCTTGCAAAGTCTTGCAATGAAAAAACAGGTGGGCTTGCAATCTGCAGCAATAGGCTGGAGTGAAAGGGGAAAAAAACTGTGTATGTGACAGAGTAAAACACTTCTAACAAGAAGAAAAAAGAAATAATCCAATTCTGAAAATTTTTTATCGTAGTTCTTCTTTCTACTCATAAAGAAATTAATTGTTACAGAAACACACACAACCAGGCAGAAAGTTCCTGGATTATATTAGCTTCTTTCTGGTAAAAGAAGGAAAAAGAAAAATTGTTGGCCATTGCCAGGAAACTTATTAAATCACCTGCAGTGGTCAATCCCATTTTTTTTGCTAAGGATGAAATATTCAGGCAATGTAATTTCCAAAGTTGAAGAATAACAAAGCCAACAAGCAAACAAACAGCCAGCTGCAAAAAAAACTTAGACAATACAATATCCTGGAAGAGACTCACTAATGGGTGTCAAACTAATTTGTGCCATTATTCACTATTTTAATCATCAAGGACAGCTTACTCTCTGAATTCCATTTTTCAAAAAGCCAGTTTTAATTAATATAGTTTCCCAGCAATCCCTTGTACCTATTACCATGATTTCAACTAAAAAAAATGATAATAAAAGCAAATATATAGCTCAGCAGCAGCACAAATAGAAAGCATGTTTTGTGAAAAACTTAATTTTCCTCATTTCTGTTGTTACCGTTTCTGTTATTTTTTTCATTAGGCACTCCACCCCCACTGATCTCCCTCAGGCAAAGGTTACACAACTGATCCTGAGCTTGCAGCACCCAGTGCAATCAGAAAAGCATCCTTCCTGAAAGAGCTCCAGCAGAATGCAAGGAGCAGCAGCAACCAGGAGGAGGCTGAGAGAATTCTTTATCCCTCTCTATAGCTCAGGCTTGTGCTCACTGAACCTCATGTGCTTCTTGTTAGTCCACTTTTCCACCCTGTCCAGGTCCTCCTGCAGGTGACTCTCCCTTCCAAATGTCAGCTTCCCCACTCGGTTTGGTATCACCAGCAACTTCAGAGCACACTTTATGCCATATTCTGTTGCTGTGGGGTTCCAGCAACCTTTCCAGAGACAGATATGCCCGTGGAAATAATCAGGGAACAATATCTGATAGATGTTCATAGATATTCTTTATTCTCTTTCAGCCGCCATGGCTGGGAGCCTGGAGCAGACTGACTGCCCATGGGAAAACCACAGAGTTCCCTGGACAGGGGGACATGAACCGTGTACAGAACTTGGGTACCTGTGACCAGAGAGGAGGGGGTTTGGAAACTCCGTGTAACCCATGCTTTTCACCCAAGCCCATCCCCCCGGGGGGCAGCTCCTCAATATTCCAGATCACTTATGATGACAATAAATAGTATCAGGCCCGATATCAATCCCCACTGGGTTACACTTACTGTAAAATCTTCAGTCTGCAAGAAGTACATGCGACAGGCAAACAGGTCACCCAGAGTCACAGAGCCCAAAACTGATTAGAAATAAAAACCTCAGGTCAGCACCTCAAGGGGCTGTTGAAATCAGGAACGCTTCATCAACTTATTCCGTCAGAAGGCTTGTTGCAGAAATGCTTCAGTATTTATAAAAAAAAAATTTCTGTTGAGTTTCTAATCTGCATTTCAGTCAACCCATAGCAGACAAATGTGCATTTTAAAATATATCATAAAACTCAATCTCTGCACTATCTCTCCTCTTGTCAAGATATTCATTTCCAACATAATACTATTTGCTTGAAGAAAACTATTCTCAATATATACCAGTGCAAGAAAGAGGGGAGAATACCCCTAATTATGTAGTTAGAAATGAAAAATTTGAGATGTGGAGCTTCTAAATAAGGGATTTGCACCTAGAGCACAGAAAAATGTGGATACATTTCATTTAGAAAATTATTAGAAATCTGATGTGATCCACATTCCTATCAGTTTATCTCAGCACATCCTGCAGGCAGAGGGAAAGCTGGGAATGTGAGACAAAGTATTAGGAAATTAGCACAATTGGGTTTTTCCTCCCCTAACACTCAGAAGAATTTTTTTATTCCTGAAAGGAATCAATCCTTTAATAAGACTGAATTATGCACATCTCATTTACTGGAAGAAAACATGAGAAGACTGGTTTACAGGAAGGGAAACGTATAAGAAACACTAAATTGTCTCTTGAATAGCTGTTGTAATTGAGGATTCTTCATTTGGTTTTCACATTTTTTCGCTTGTCTCTTGAAAAGTTTGTTACACAGAAGGTACTGCTGATGAATTTTTGATGGTGATTCTGGTTTCTGGGGTTTTTTTAAAGGCATCCTTTAGCATAGCCTCCGAACTTTATATCATAATTGCATGATAGCTCAAATAGTCCAGGACTCATGAGAAATTAGGTTTTTTTCATGTACAATCTGAAACACTCTCTCGTTGTCAGTACATAGCTCAGCAAAGGTGTTTTTGTCAGCAGAGGTGTTGAGAATAAACAGTAGGACATCTCACGAAAATGTATAAACTCTGAAATTCCAGTCATGAAGGGTGAAGTCAGTCTGTCATGGGCCCACTTAAAGCATTTTTTGTGGGATTTTGTAAACAAAGCCTCAGCATCAATTTACAGGGCTTTTAAGACTCTACTGGAGCTGATCAAATTGGGGAAAATTTTCCACCTACTGTAAAATAATTCTGTCTTTTGGGAATTTAAAAAAAGAAAAAAAAAACAACTAAGATCATTCAGTTCTTTTCCACACGGACTGGGATGTAAACAAGAGGTTACTGTCACTGGCCAGGGAACAACTGAACACTGTTAACTGGGATCAGCAGCTACAGATCCTACTTCCCATGATTTGTAACTAAGGAAGTTTTGGCCTTAGGTTCAAGTTTCAAATGATTTCTTGCCTGAGAGGGCCTGTGTGTTTCTACCCAAGGCAGAATGGGGGACTATCAATTATGAATGTGCTGATAAGCTCTGGAACGGATCAAACCAACTGAGATACAGACAATCATTTGGAGACAACAGTGAACTCAAACAAAGCCTGCAGCAATTTGTTTCATATCACACATTGACAGAATTTTAAGTTTAATAATTCTTACAGAATGATGGCTCACAGAGGTGCTACAGCCTAAGTGATGAACAGATGAGAGCACCTCCACACCATCTCCAGGTGCAAGCTGCTACCCCAACCCACCCTGGGGTGACATCAGTGCTGTATCTTGCCTAGAGCAATGCTTTTAGTGCTCTCCTTTTGCTTTTCACTCACAACAGGGTAAAAACCAGAACACAAACAGCTGCTCTGAGTTCTCACAAATTCACACGCTGCCTCCTCCTGCTCTAATGTAATCATTTGCCCACGTACCTGAAAGTAAGACAGACATATGTCAGATTTTACTAACAGGATCATGGCAGGTGTGACTTTAATTTGGAATTATGGTAGAGAATTCTTCATCAGCATTTTGATAATCATGTTTGTAAAGTGGTAACATTTGCAAGGCCTAAAGACAAGTACAGGCACACCTTCCTTAGGCACCCTGTGTGTGTTGGGCAGCTGCTGCTCTGTGTGCGCCACCCCTGTCCCTTTTTCTATACATACACTGTTGACATGTACCTTACAAAAAGAAGCTAAAGCATTTTTAAGTGCAAAGTTAGAGTGGTTTCCACCACACAGACATGGCATTGGTGCTATGCAGAGGACAGGACCTGGCACAGAAAATACTTTGAAACATCTGTGATTTGTTTTGGTTTTTTTCTCTTTCCCAAACCTGAGAAAGCTTTCATTGTTGCTATGTTGCTGAAAGGCTTTTTTGCCTGCAAGAGCTAGGCTCTTTAAAGTGTCTGGTAAAATGCTTCAGTGCAGAATGCATGAAGAGCATGCATTAACATACATTGATTACTTGTATTTTTAAATATAAATGTTGTCTGCTCAGCATCTGATGGAATTATACCAGTACAGTCAGTAAGTGTCATTGACATTCAGTTCCCTGTTCTGAAGCTTGACAATACCTCTGATTCTGCAGTTTTTATTTGGATTATATTCATCATGGTAACAGAAAACTACTCCCAAACACGTAACTTCTGTTTCTCAGACTTGGGGATTTCAGATGCAATTTCCCATGGTGTTAGTCTTTGACAAAAGGTGCTGGGGTTCCCTGGCAGTGCTGGCACAGCACTGATAGCCTGTAACTTACTTTTGTGCATGTCTGCAGCTCCATTTTCTCCTGAAAGTGGCAATTCAGATTCAGCCCAGCAGCACTCCCATTCATCAGTGAGTCCTTCTCTCCTCTGAGTGCAGCAGGCCACAATGAGTCTACTGAAAATATCTTTAGTGAACTCTTGTCTTAGATATACCACAGGCAGGGAATCCCACTCTTTGCAAACATATATCCAGTGCCCAAACCCTCATCAGTTTTCTTTCCAGACAGGATATGGATAGTTTCATGCTACCTGGCTTCTGGAGTCCTCTTGTGCTAACTTCTGTCCTGTGACAAGCACACAGAGCCTGGCTGCAGGGGCCTCCACACACTTGGGCAGCCACAAGCCTCATCCTGATCTCTGAGCCCTAGCACAGACCCTGGAACACAGATCCCCTGTCTGAAGTCCAAAGCAGAAAGACTTTCTGGCTTAGCTCTAACGTAATTAATGCAATAGTACCTAACTCTACAAATACAAAAAATCCAGAAGAGAATAGGAACAAATCCTACCTAACTCTAAATTTTGCTTTTTTAAGAACAGGCGGCTACTGGCAGAAATTTAAATCACATTAACAGAGCCACCTTGCCTCCCACTGTTCATTTCTAGCCTGTGTTCTTGATGACACAGGGACACTAATACATCAGTACGTTATCTCCCACTGTTCAACAGCTTCAGGGTGTCCCAGGACTCATCAGTAATGACCAGGCAGACAACAGCTCCACAGCCAGCCCAGCAACACCCACATTTTCAGCCATTGTTGCTAAATCTGGACATTTTCCCTCGGTCTGATAAGAGACTGCCCTTTTCAAGCCCCCAGGTAACACACAAACACCATTCTTTGACAGTCAATAACCCACTGCTCTTTTGACATTCTTTTGAATCCATATAGTTAATTAAGGTATGCATGTCTGTCCAAAAATCTATACTGATTAAGCCTGGATTACAGGGTGCTTTCCTTTCTCAGTCTGAATAACCATGCAAAATATGAATATCCAGACAAAGAAATCTGCTCTAGTTTCTGTGTATTTATTTGGCTTGAGATCTGCCATCAAAGAAAATAGTGTCATTACTTGAGCACCAGGCCTTAAGTGATAGATTCCAAGTGCATCATTTTTGGAGCCATTAGAGGTTATCAGGCCTATATGGTTGCTAAGATACCATGAATCATGAAGGAAAATATAAGATAATGGTAGGCAGTCACTGTGATGTTTATCAGAGTATGTTCTCTGCATCTTACTTAATAGCATCATGATTAGGATCATTTTCAAGGGTTCCTGTCTATTTTCCAGCTAGGTGCAAGAATACAACTGCATTAAGTTGGCAAATATTGTTTGTATTTCATGTTTCTCCACGAGTAAATGAATTTGTGGAAGTCAAAATTTGTAATTGCCACAGCAGAATTTATTAACAAGTGAGAGCGTGTGTCTGTGTGCAGGTTTCTTTCCTGGCTATTAAATAGTATCTTCAGACTTGGAATGAAATCATCCTTCATTGATTTCAAGTATATTTTGTGATAACAGGGACTGTGCTTTCAAAGAGTTTTTAAATTAAATTTGTAGCTGAGGTAATTGCTGTTTCAAAATTATGCAACTAAAGTAAAGTGTTATGCTGGAGCTTTCTTGATATTGTAATTTAACTGCCTCTTTTCTAAATCATAAAAGTGTGAGATGCCAGATTACGGCAAAGCATTAGGTTACTACTGAATTATTTTATGTTCTATCTCTAGAAGTATCTGGTGAGAAGTAAAGGGATGAATTTGCAGTACTATGAGCAGTGCTCACACCATATACCCCAAAGTCCTCTCTGGGTTCACTTTTTCACTACTCTAAAGTTGTGAAGTCCAAGATGGGAAAATTGCCCACTCTCCCTGACTCGCTACCCCAACAAAGAATGTAATTGCTACACCAGTGGACAGAGATAGCCAAATAAGCTCTAATTAGAGAACTGAATGGGGGGTGGTGGTTGTTTTTCTTACTGTTAGGTAGTGAGGCAGTGGAACAAGTTGCTCAGAGAAGCTGTGGATGCCAATCCCTGGGAATGTCCAAGGTCAGGTTGGATGGGGCCCTGACCAACCTGATCTAGTGGGTGGCATCCCTGCCCATGCAGGAGGATTGGAACTGGATGGTCCCTAAGGTGCCTTTCAGCCCAAACCATTCTAGAATTCTGTGATTCTTACCTGTCATGCACTAAACCCACAAACCTGTGGACAGATGCCTGCATGGCATTGCACACAACACAGCTGAGCCACAAGCTCAACAGGTGGGCTTCCCTTATCCAAGCTTTCACATAAAGCCTCTTCCCATTCCACACTACAGAGGCATTTTAGTATGATTTGCCAAGTACCTTTTCCCAACACAAAACAAAATACAGTTCAGGTGAGAAAAGCTGCTGGAACACACAGCAGAAGACACCGAGCAGCCCAGGAGATCAGAGTGACATCATGCTACAAGAATTAACCTGTATCTTCTACAAGATCTCCACAGGATCTCACACAAAACGAGACTTGTGATACCTTCCTGGAACCATCCCCTCCATGTCAGTGAAATTTTGTTCTATGAGCCTGCAGTTCTGATTTAAAGTAAGGTTTCCCCATCCTTGACATGAACCACAAACTGCTTTTTAATTCTTTCAAGAGCACTGGAGATTTAGAAATTCATTTAAAACTCAGAGTTTGTTAGAAGAGCCTAAGAAAGACCCGCTCACAACAACGAAAAGAGGCAGTAATATTTCTAATTTTCTTGGCACCCACAAAGATGAATACACATCGACATCTGAGTACTGTAACTTTTTTAAAGTAAATGATCCTTGAAGATTATCTGTCAGCTAAAATGCACCCAAGGGCTTGCTTTGCAATGTTTCTTTTTAAAAGAATGTTTGTTTTAACATTATTGTTGCAACCAGCTGAAGTTAAAAAAAAAAAAATATGAGTAGATACCCAGTTGTTAGAGCTGGTTTAGGAACAATCATAGGAGTGATGGACTGTGTGACCCAGGAGAGGTTCCTTCCAACCCTCATGATTCTCGGAATTGATTTTCTTTTGCAACTCACTTTCAGTTAGTCCTTTAGAAAAAAAATAAAAAGGGTTAGATCAATGCTGGCTTCAATGACACAGCCATTCCAGCTCCTGCAGCATTTTCTCACCATGGCAATCTCTTTATCTTCTTGTTTATATGAAGACCATTCTCTACTCCTCTGTTCCTGGCTGTACATAAAAATAAGGGGCTGGCTTCATAGTTTGCTGACTTCAGAGTTGAACGTGACATTAATACAAATCAGTTAGCAGGTAAAACTCTGACTACACCTCTCAGAGTGAGTATACAGTTGTTCTCACAGTTCGGGAGAACTAATCTTTGCATTCATTATCACACTTGCTAAATAGAGCCTCTTCTAGCTAGAAACTGGAACAGAAATGCAAATATAAGAAATTTGTATCTCCAAAAGGATCCATTCTGTAAGTTTAATATTACAGGATATCAACACAATTTCATATAAACTGATATTTGCATCACAGACCCTTATGGACAAATTTCCAGCACTTCCTCACTTTCAGTTAGCAGTCTAAAAGGAGGACAGCATTATACCCCTGCTTCTTTTCCTTTTCAGTCCACTGATACAATAGTCTGGGCCTAACCAAGAAAGAAAACTCTTTGTAGATTAGAAAAAAAACAAACAAACAAACAAACAAACAAACAAACAGATGAACTCTAGGGATATCTCAGTGTCCTGAGTCACATTTTGCACTGAGATGTAGAGACCAGCTCTAATGCATTAGCACTGGTCTCTGGGATGACCACAGTGAAAAGAGAATAGTTTATGGGCATTCCAAGATCGTTCTTATGATGGAGCTGCCTGTAAATTAATTGCAAAGCAAGAGGCCCAAATATTTCTCAAAGAGCTAAGTTGGTTGGAAGCGTAAAGAAATATCCTTAAAACAATAATTAAAAAATCAGAACATCCATAGTTTTAGTGCACTGCACAGTGACATTCTTCAAAATGCCTCTTAACCAAGCACGTAACAGTGTCCTTTTTTTCTCTTTCCTTGAAAAGGATTTGCACCACGGAAAAGACAAAGTAGAATGGTTTAACACCAAAATGGTTCAATAAAGCTCCAATACTGAAACAAATAATTTCCAACATTCGTGACTTTCTACTATGCTGCCTATTTCTCATTAGGTAGGAGGGCTTCAGGGACACAGGATGCCTGGAAGCAGTGGGAAAGGAAGAGGTAGAGGGACATGAGTTACCCCAAACATTCTGATGTCCTGCCATGACTGTCACTGACCTGGACCACAGTCTGATATGGAAGGCAGGCAGTTTGCTGCTACAGCTGCATGCAATGCACAAAAGCAGCACTTCAAAGGTACAGACAAACAAGACCTCCCATTGAAGCAGAAACCATTACAGAATGACAGCCCAGATGCATCCACGTCGATATATTCATCCCTGGGAGCACTATCCCACTGCTTCACTTACCCCAGATGCTTTGTAGCTCATTGCAGGCAAGACTTAAATTTTGAAAACCCAAGCAGCTGGAGGCAGACCTCTCCTGGCAAGCCCTGTGGAGATCTCCCTCAGGCAAAGTTCATAGCAGTCAGTAGCCTCTACTGTTGTCATGTATCTTATTTTTGAATTTCTCACTTTAAAAGATCTCCATGCCCATGGGAAGGCAGAAGCAAGCCATGCAGACGAGAGCTGGTATGTCTGCACAGGAACAAAGCTGGCTGTGGTTTTTAACTGGTTTATAGACCTTTGACTTTTCATATGTCACAACATGTCCCCAGCTCAGGACGACCTGACCTCTGGCAGGTGAGGGCAGTGCTGACCCCGCTCCTGTGCTGCTCCAACAGCCCTCGAGCAGCTGCAGCCCAGGACACCTTTGCATCACTGCTCTGCTGTGCTGTCCCCATCTGGGGGCTGTTGCCAAGAATGAGCACAAGAAGGTTTCCCCAAACTTTCCTGGTCTCCGTAGGGTGGCTTCTGAATTCCCAGGGTCAGCACACACATCTCTGACACAATTTCCTTCACCTTGGGCCAATACATTCCTACCAGTTTATAGTTTATTGTGCTATTTTGCTTTTGGCATGTTTTCTTTCCATTCTGCCTTCCAGGCTCGTTAACACCGATTATTTTAGCAGTGTAAAGTTACTTCCTCATTGTAGGAGATTTACATGATTGATAGAACCATAGAAAGGGGTTGGAATGGACCTTAAAGATCATCTAGTCCCAACCCCCCTTCCATGGGCAGGGACACTTCCCATTACACCAGGTTCCTCAAGGTTTTATCCAGTCCTTAAAATCTGCCAGGGTTGGAGAATCCACAGCAATGCCCAGGGCTTTAAGCTCTGCCCAAAATCCCAGAAAAGTCCCTGCCTTGTGCAGTTTTTTTACACTGCATTACCTTTCTAATCCTACACATCTTCTATATCTCCTTGCCTTTTTTTTTCTTTTCTTCTACTTTTCTCTATCAAAGCCCAGGAAGTTCCTCTCTCTCCCTCTTCCCATTCTTCTTCCACTCTCCCATAACCTCTCGGATTTCTATCAGCTCATCATGTGGAAATATAGGGAATACCATTCAGAGAGGCCACCTACTCTGTTCTTGATTTATTTTATCCAAGTCACACTATTCCTTATTACATTTGTTATTTTCCAGACAGGCAATTTCTAGATGACACATGCATGGAAGCAGACACATCCAAAAAGTATTGCTGCTTCACATAACACAGAATTTAGCTTTGGCATGGTCTCATGTTGCCCTGAAAAGCCGCTTTTATTGTGGGCAAAAGATCAAAGTAAAAAAAAAGATGCAAAGTCAATCTGGTCAAAACTTACATTTTCAATTGGTCTGAAATACTGACATTGTAGCATTTGTTTAGCTCATATTCAGGATAAATTGGCATTTTGCCTTCTACAAGGAACATTTAATAGAAATTCTCTTGCTTCAGAAACACTGTTTCCAAAATTCATCCTGATACCAGGGGCAGCTGACTGAAATTTGTGTTGTTTTTCAGTCTCAGAGTTCTTACAAACACTTTTCCTGAGTACCAGACACAGAAACAAGGAGAGTCCCAACATTTCAGTTTCGCTGTCCCTGCTTTCTGAACCCCAGTTTTTTAGAAGTCATGAAATTATCTTGGCTCCAAGATAGTTTGAGACTCCTAGATTCCCTGAAATGTGCTCACTTTGAAGAACAGGTATTTCAAGTCATTGAATACCAGCCAACAGCAGCTCACAGCCCCAGCAGTTCACAGGGAGCCAAACATCTCTTCTGGCTTTCACTGTGTTTTACTTCTGAATCCTCCTACCTGTTCCTCACAGGTTCCCATCCTCCTCACCCCTGCCCAAATAAATCTTTCAAATACTCTGTTCAAAGAAAATTTCAATAACAGTACCTTATCTGGAGATTATAGCATTTTGAAAAGATACATTTTCATGGGAATGCAAGTAATTTTTAAATTTTCACTATAATTACATCAGGTCACATCTCCACGAAGTTAGGAAAGGGCCATGGAAATCAACATAGCTGACAGTACACAGTGTCCTAAATAATTAATCCATTCAAAACTCCAGTGAAAGAGAAGAGAGAGTTTCTTGTAACTTGCCTAACTCCACTCAGTGTGCTTGTCTAATAAATGCTGGTCCCTGGGACATCCAAATATGAACAGCAAATGAGAACTCCAAAATTCACCATTTCTAGTTCTGGGTTCAAAATGCAGCTGACCTCAGAAAAAGGAAAATTCTGTCCTTGTAAGGTTTTTTACTGTTCTTGACCAGAGGTGACTGATATACTCTTTGCACCTCACACTCAAAATCAATGTTACAAGACAGAAGAGCTATATTCTGATGTTTCACATGTACCAGCTTTCAAAGTATAGAGGAGGAGCTACAATTTGATTCTTTCACTTTCAGCATCTGACTGATGGTCATTTTACAAAATTATGTTCCTGTTTTCCTGGTTTACAAAATCAGTAACCCATAAGAAATAATTTTGAAATTATGAGCTACTGAATGCACAGACTAGTCTCATCTCATTCACAAAATGTGTTATCAGTAGAGCTTTTCATGTTCTGTTCCATTTAGTCCTTTTTTTTTTTAAATGCAGTCTTTGAATATTAAAAAAAAAAAAAATACTAAGCAGGTCTTTTCTTATGTGATAGAAGATAAAAAAGAGTATGACCCAGTCAACTGCAATCCACAGCTGGAATATCACATACATTGCCAGCTTCATTGTGTTCATCACTCAGATAAAATTTCATTAGCAAAAACTTATCACAAAAGTCAGTGATGCTAAATTCTTTGTACTTATTTCTCTGCAACAAAACACACAATTGTATAATCAGATGTGTGTTTTAGTTACTTTCTCTAAACACCTGAAAGTTCCAATGAAACTGCACAAAACTAAGTTTCAAGTAAGCGTCTTAACAGAGGCTGGTGCAGAGCAGAGGTAGAAGCACTGAGAACACTAGCTTTGAAAAATATTTCAATTTCAAGATTTTCATATCATCAGAGACCAAGAAGCTGGTAATTAAGAACTGGTAACCTGCTGAGGAAACATCTTCTTTAGATTCCATTAAATTCAAACAGAAGTACAAACTTATCTTTGAACTAATAAATTAATCAATCATCTAGCTGCACAATACTGTTTTTATAATTTATAATTTTATCATTTATAGCAAGTGCAATCTAGTAAAATGGCTTAAATAATAAGACATTGTTCTCTATAATAGGAAGTCTTATAACAGAGACACACAAACAGCAAATTAAAAAGCCCTAATAGCAGTCCTTCTATTGGCTTTTATTCATTATCATTACACATTGATTACCATCATGCATGTTTAATTATGAGGACAAATATCTGACCAAAGCATTTTAGCATCTCTAATTGTGTAGGCTTTTAACAATGCACTGTGCAGTGTTTGTCATGTGGTCTGAAAAATTATCAAATAAGTAAGAGCTGCCTTCAGCAAACACCATCATTCCCACTGACAGAAGCGCTCAGCACCACTGAAGTTCCTTCACAAGGAGTCTCTCCAGCCCAGTTACACGCTCCTCCAAAACATCTGCTCGCTGGGATAGTGAGAAATCTGGCTCTCATTCCTACTACTTCTTTGTGCTTGTCATTTTCATTGGTTGAAATTCAGATTAATATTGCTAATATTGGACTCTATCTGCAAGGTCTTTTTTGGTTGGTTTGCTTAAAAAGACTCTTAATTGGTTCAATTATGAATTATGGCTTCAACACAAACCCATTTAATTTAAGTGAATAGGTTTACCTTGCCTTACATAGATTAAGTCTTCTGCTAGCAAGGGAGTAAAATCAGGCCTTTTCTCATCAAATTCAATTTAAACTTCTGCACAGGTGTATATCACAGCAGTCTTACCTAGAAACTCTGCAAGGTTTACCGTCCTTGCTAAGGAACAATAAAAACTGCCTTCACTTTGATTTTCTCCTTTTACCTTCAGACGTTTCAGGAGAGCTCTGGAAGTAGATTAAGTGAAGGAACAAAACAAATGATCCATGTCCTTGTCACCAGTCACTTAACTGGTCCATTAGCACTGCAAAACTTTTGAGGTCTCTTTCTCTCTTCTACTGCATTTTTCTACTTAAATATAACGTAGAAACTTTACACCTGGCACCTGATGATGAAGGGCCATACTTCTGGGATTGCAGTAAGCATGGCAAAGAATCGATTTGATTTTACAGAAAATGGAGGGAAACAAACAAACAAAATAGAAAACCCCAAGCCATTTATGTCCTTAAAGACACCTTTACATGTGGAACCACAATAGAAGGAAGTTATTAGTACCCTACACATCACAGGACTGTTTGGCACAACCAGCGTAACAAGAGTCCCACCTCATCGTTGCCTGTCTTCCTTGTAAAACTCTCCAAACCAGAATGCAGTCATGGGGAAAGGTTAGGGAACATGGAGAATCCTTGCCCTGGGAGGAGTGGAAGAAGCAATGAAATGTCAACATGCAGAAAGCTGAGAGCTGCTGTGTGGAAATGGGGGGAGAAGAGGGAGGCTGAGCTCCTCTGCTCCCATGGCAGAAGACATGATGGGAAATTTCAAAATATCCCCAAAATAAGAAGGGAGAATGAGGATGCACGGCCCATGTGTTCTTCTTGCAGCCAGTTCAGCCAGCAGAACTAAAAGTGAGGTAAACTACTAGTTTCATATTTTTTTAGAGAGCAAGGATTCTTCTTTATTCTTTGTTCAGCACAATGAGGGCAAATGCCTTAGTGCCTCTGTGTGAAAGAACAGAGGCAGTACCTAAAGAACTGCACGTAAGGCAAACAAAGTGGTTGAATGCATTGGGAAAAAAATCCTGCTGTCAATATATTTTTTTCCTTCTCAGTGCTTAATGTTTACTGTCCAGAGTATTTAAGGCTCAAGTTTTGCATTGACTTTTAGGACTGATGACAGGCTCGAAGCTAAACACACGTTTAGATGCTTTGGCACAGCAGAGACAATAAGCCCAGCACAGCAGAGGATTAAATCTCTACTATGGCCAGTACAGCCTTCACAGTGCTTTATTGCTAATTTTTGCACATATGTCTGTGATCAGTTACAGGGCTCTGACATATGGTGAGTGCACCTGCTAAACTAGCCAGGGCTATTGCCTCAAACAACACGGACACTTATGGCAGGGTCTGCAAGGGTATAAATCAGGGATTATAATGTCCCTCATGCTGTAGTGCTTTGCATTCCCCAAACAGCACAGTGGCAAGGCAATAACTTCAGATAAACAGTCTAAAATTTTTTGTAAACATGGTACAAAATAGGTTCATCACTCTCACAGAGTTAAGCAAATTTATTATTAATTATGCAAGATTCAAATTGATAAAGTGTGTTTTCAGGGTTTGGTGCTCATTTGCATGATTTGGGATGGACTACAAATAGACCACTTATCTACACACAGTCACGTTTTCATCTGTAAGATTACATAAATTGCTCAAGAAATTGGCAACCACATCTGTGTGAGGGAACCATAAAGTTCAACCAGTCTTTGTCACAGAGCTGGGGAACAGCATTCACACGTTCCTCCAGCACCAACATCCCTGACCTGTTCCCTCTGCACCTCCCAGGGACGTTCCCCCACTGCCCAATTACCCTGCTGAGCTGCCCACCTGCAGAGCCTTTTATTCCCAGGCCTCTGAGCTTTAATCCCTCTGCTGCACACCCCTTCCTGCGGGGCTGCCACTGCTGTGGTTCTTGATGCGTTTTTAAGCTCAGCCAGAGTACTGAACAGCCTCTCCAGCCGCTCTCCAGAATTTAAAGAGGTTATTCCTTACCAGATCCTTGAGGCCCTACCTGTACACCAGATTCTCCAGGCCGCAGCTGTGGTCAGGCTTTAAAGAACTGTTTGCACACATCAGAGAGATCTGATCCCCGTGTTTGTTCTGCTGTGTTTCACCACGTTTGTTTTGGCACTGGCCGCCTTGGCCAGATTGGAAATAGCGCGACAGCAGCTCCGCAACTGCCCATACGGTGACTCTCTCTGTAAAAGGGCTTTTTAGGACAAAGAACATCAAGTTCAAATCTCACTGCTTTCATGGCATTTAATATAAAATCTCTAGATCTGGTCCCCAAAAGTAGGTTCTGGATTGTATCTGCAACATGGATTTTTGCAGGAATTCACCTTCTTCTACTTCACTTACCAGGAAAAAAAATGCAAATAATGTATTTCGCTCAAAAATATCAGGAAAACATCTTTGAAGATTTGAATACAACTAAATACAAACCTTAAAATCTCATTTTCAGTTTGGACTTGAATCCCATTATTTTTTTTTCTGCATATCTGTGTAATTTTATATTCTAGGATGTAATACCATATCCTCAGGCACAAGAATAAGAATAGAATTTTTTCATTTTATCCAGCTCTGATTATTTTTCAGGGTATTGAATGTGTGGCTAACACCACTGCACTAGAGGTAATTAGCAAAGTACCATTTTTTTTCCTCTGTGTTGTTTCCGTAGCCCTCTGTACACTCCAGGGGTCTTTTTACAAAGTTTTTTTTTCTTACTCCTCAATTAAATTACTTTCCATGCTTACACCTGAGTACACAGAATATATGGTTCTAGTGACATATTTCAAATTCAGGCTTTTGAACCTCCCCTGCCCTACTCCTGCTAGCAATTTTTACATATGGAAGACTCTCCAGAGCACATTACCATCAAAATCTGCCAGAGACACTATGCAATATTAGTCAAGGCATCTTTAATAATGCAAGAAAGGTCAGCAGCTCACAGAATATCAAGCTGAATATCGAAGAATTATGTATTTTTTTCTCTGTGCAGATTTCATAGGTATTCTTTGGGGTTTTTTCCTGATTCATATTATGCCAACAGCAGAGGATTTGTTTCATTTTCAGCGCATGCCAGAAAAGAAAATAAATTAAAAAAAAGCTTTCTTATCAAATGAGAGTAAGAATGTCAGTATATAAATCACTTCTTATGTGTCACTGCATAAAAATAGTGTAGGGATCAGGTATGTAACACACTCTTTACATGAAAAGTAGCTGATTCCTAATAACTCAATTAGAAATTGCATTGTAACTCCATATGGGAAAGTGGCAGCCAGAGCTCATGGCTGCATAGGCTGTGCCCTCTCCAGACCATTGAACACAAGGAGCTAAATTCCATATTTTGTTCTTTCAATGCCACCAGAGTTAATGTTGCTTTATAACTAACAGGTTTTTCCTGGAACAACTCAGGATGTGATCACATAGCAGGGCCCTGACCCCTTGACTACATAATGCTTTTGTGATCAATAGCACAGAAATTAATGTGTTTATCATATTAGAGCATTTTTAAAATTTCATACATACCATCACTAATTACCTCCAATGCCCATGATACAGCATTTTGAAGTGCTGGTCCAGTGCTTTCAAAATTCTGCACAGGAATAACTTGAATTAGGCAGTCTGAAAAATCAAACCCAACTAATTTCTTCTGTTCTCCCCAGGTCATTAATCTTCATGGGACAAATTACCACCGGCAGCTCAGCAGAGTGGCACTGATGGACTGGGGAGACAACAAAGCCACTCTGGCATAACTGAGAGGAGCATTTACCTCATATCCTCTGCACATTCTTCCCTGAATTTCCCCTTATTTCTTTTAAAGTTTTTGGTGCAAATTATTAGAATTGATTATTTTTAATTCAACTATTTTTAGAATTATTCATTCAAGCTCACATTGAGCCATCCTCTGCTGAACAACATGACCACTTTGAAAGCAATTTGACAAAGCAATTTTGCAAGGGTTTTTTTTTTGTTGTTTTTTTTTTTTTTTTTTAA
>VYZQ01063834.1:0-16727 GCA_013400655.1 Mystacornis crossleyi | reverse complement strand
GCAAGAATAGCAGAACATTTCTAATAAAAGAATAACAGAACTGGTCTTATAATGTTTAGAAATTACATAGGATCCTGGTATAGCATTAGAGGCAAAATATTAATATTAAACTAAAAGGCTGTTAGCTGAATTCAGGGGGGGTTGTAATGATGAAAATGTGAGCTCTCAGCACAAATGTAACAGCAATGCAGGAGGATGAGTTCCAACTTGATAAAAACAAGATTTTAAAATCTAATTAGAAACACAATACCTAAAAGTCTATTTCATTTTCCCAGACAGAAATTACACTCTTTTCAGTGTGGTGTGATATATGCACAAATTACCTGCAGGTCACGTTTGCTTTTGTCTGAAAACTTAAGAGGAAAAATACTCCAGATTTTTCTTTAACCTACAGCAGTACAGCCAAAGGCACTGATGAGGTCACAGCAGTACATAATAAGTGATCAGTAAAGAAAATGGTGCCATATGTTGCTTTTCCCTTGCTGTACTTAGTTCTCTGGAAAATGATCAACAGTAGTTGCAGCTAAATTGTACCCTATTTTTCTGTTATCAAATGGGGTTAAAAAGTCATGTAAATAAATATACATGAACTAAACAGAAACAGCTGGAAAGTTCCCAGAAGGGACCTCTAACAACCTCCAAGCTGGACAGACCATGGTAGATCAAGGGATCATTATTAAGATTAAAGGCTTACACCAAACCTGCTGTGAAATTCAATCTGCTGAATTTTAAACGTTTATGGCACAAAATAGAAAGTACTAAATGGTGGTATTTATTAATTCTTAAAGAGCAAGATGATGACAGTGTTGTTACATTTTCTGCATTCCAAATGTGCATGGTGCAATTTACTGAGGTAAAAAATCTGTAGGTACCTCCTGTGAAAGTCAAACATTTCAAGCAAACTCCTTCTTGTATTGATTTTCTGGAGAAAAAAAAATTATCAGCATCATTAGTGCTTTTGGGTTTTCTTTTAAAAGCTTTAGACCAACTTCATTTTAGAGAAACACACCACAGCAGTGACCGGAGCTAAATCTGAACTCTTGAAGGAAGGAGCTTTTTTACCTTGTGCTATTCCAAATGCATTTGATGGAATTACGCTCCTGTGCCTAACAAATAACTAAGATGACAGCTGTCTGAGCCTGCAAGCGTTACTCAGTGTCTCACCACCCTCGTGGGATACCTGCTCCCCGAACTGTATTTCTAAACTAAGTTAGAGAAGTGTTCTACAAGTCCCCTGCAAAGGAGAGGCTCGGTGTCTCTCCCGCAGGGAGATGTTCACTCTGTGCTTGCACCGCGCTGAGGCTCCACGCAGATGCCACCCTCTAACTCGCTCAGCACTTCTCAGCTAAGGTCTGCTACCAGCCAGAAAGTCCAAATGTTTCAAATCTCAACAATCTCTCTTGAATGAATGAACAAAAGAAACCTCCCTTCTTTTGAGAGTCAGTTTCGTATCCCCAAGGAAGACAGTGTGACAGTAATTAGTTATGCTTGTTGAGAGATTTACACGGGAAACGTTCCCTCCACAGACAAGCCGTGTGGAATTTATGTATATTTGGAAAAATATTTAGACTTCTGTCATGGCTTAGCCATCTGTACTCCTTGGCAATCACACTCCTCAGGCAAAGACCTATGCTGACAATGTAAATTAGGTCAGAGTGACATTGGTCCTCTGGGGATGCTGAAAAATCTTCAAAACTGCTGAAGAATAAGTGCACCCTATAACCTGGCAGGAATGCCTCATTACTTGGGGCTGTATTTTCAAGTGATAACCCTGATCCCTTCAGTCAGCACAGAGCCACATTCCATAGCTATCGAGTATCTAGCACTTGGGCTGGCTTAGTCAGACCCTTGTCCACTGGAAAAGTGAAGGATTTCGCTTTAAGCATTAAAAAATATTTCACATGGCAAAACTCAACTGTTGAAACACTAAGAACTATTTTCTCTCCAGAAAGATGATGACACAGAGTGGCAATACCCATTCTGTGACAAGACACTTGCTTTCTGCTTCAGCCAGTTCCCACATTGAGGCCCACTGACAGTATTTTGGGAGGCAATCAAATAGGCTTACATTTCTAAAAGCTTGAGCCAAACCGTTTACATTCTCTTCTGGCATAGGGTGGCATACTTCAACCGGCTTTAAAGCTGCCATATCAACAGGTCTCTCTGAATGTCCTGATACCTGTGTGCCAAAAACCTGGGAGCTGTAGAAAAATCTGGCTTGAAACAAGTACTGGTTGAGGGAGGGATCTATTTATAAATCAGGTCATGGGGGTTCAAGCTCTTAGCAAAGGGAGAAGTTTAGTAAAAGAGAGTAAGGGGAAAGCAGAATTTCAATCAGTGATGAAGATGATTTTCTTAGTTATGCAGTTTTTAAAAGTGCATCTGTTTCTGCTCCATCTTACTTTAATCTCACAACACTTATAAGCATGGCACATTCTAATGGAACTTGGAAAAAGCTGGGCTTTCCAAGCATGTATCCCTCCATTCTGCCTATCTGGGATACATGCTTGGAAGCTAAACCGATATAAAGGGGCAGCAAGGCACCTTTGTGAGTTGATTTGTGAAAATTGTTTCAGTGAGTAAACAAATGTATTTCGTTACTCTTGACAGACAGCCTCATTAAGTTTTCATAAAAGATCTGCATTATTAAAATCCCTGTTCTCTCCTGAGGACTAGAGGTATAGGAATCTCAGGTGATGCTATAGTACCCATTCAATGAAACTTTCAATATGGATGCTATTTTTAAAAAGAACACTTAGCAATGGAGCAGGTGACCTGTTTTTTTCAGGATGAAGCTCACTCTTACAAACAGGAGACAAAAACAACCACTTACCTGTAAGTGGGAAAGAGCCTTAGTTACACTAGGAGTCCACCCTGCCTTTCTGCCATATCTTTCTTACAAAGGTATTTTCAGAAAACAAGAATAACGTACTTCAACGAGTGTCTTCACAGTTGTCGACTTCTTTTATAACCATCAAAGTNTAACAAAGTACCTCTGCAGGAGGCCCGCTGTGTTAGTCTTCATTAAAGGAGCCAGATCGATAGATTAAGCAAAACAAAATGGTAGCAATTCTCCCTTAGCCTGAGGCTCTTTCTTTGCACTCCTGAGCTTTATAGGGAGCACTGGAACCAAAAGAAAAGTTGCCTCTGCATCAAGCAGTGAGACTTAGGAAAAAAAAAGGAATTTTTAAATTTTAGATTAAATTGTATTAATTTTAGAATACAGTGCTCAAGTAGAAATAAGGCAGAGAGATAAGTCTAGAGATGAGTGTGCTGCTAAGTAAAAGAGAAGAAAATTTGGAAGCCATTTAAGAGATGTGACATTGCAGATGCAGCGGCAGCAGGTATCCAGGTGCACCTCTCCTTGGCAGGCTCTGCTACCTTAGCAGCTCCCTAGCAGATCATGGCAAGCGGCTTCCTCTCTAACCTGCAGAAAAGTGCCCCATTTTATTGAACCATCTCCAACAGACACAAACTTATCACGCTTCTGGCTCGCCTTTGCTTAGCTCAAAAGAAATGTCTGGTGAAACTTGGAACTGGATGTAACTCACCAATCCTGCACTGCTTAAAAGGAGTTGGTTGTGTATAAGAGACTATGCTAGATATTAAGGGAACACTGGAAATCCCAATTCAGATAAGCAGGCTTTTCTTACCCTTTCTCTTTTGGAAGCAGCTTTAGTAACAACTTAAAGTAATCTAATAAAACTTCATCTCTATTTAAGGATGTGAGAAAGAGCCCCACTACAAGAGAGAGTACTGGGAAAGAAGGAGATCTGAGGGAAAAGGAAAATGTTTCTATCAATGAAGAATTGGGACTGTCTGTAAGAACTGTAGAGAACAGAAACTTGGCACAGTAAAATCAGAGAATATTTCTGCTTTCAAAATGGGAAGTTATTACAGTCTGCAATCAGAAAGGAGATGAAAACTGCACCAACGAACTGAAGCGCCAAACTTGCACTTGAGAAACTGTAGAACTAAGTGCCTATTAAAAAGCCAGAAATCAGACAGAGAAACATGCAAGGGACAAGGTTAAGTATCATCAAAGAGAAGAATTGAAAGAAGGTCAATAACAGCTTGGACAGGAAAGGAAGATGAATAGAAAATTGTTCTGGACCACCTCAAACCCCTGCTCGGCAGAAAGGTATTGATGGGATTTGAAGTGACCAAGAAAAATGTGAAAGATGTGTCCTCCTTTCTCTCACAAAGCGACCTGAAGAAAAAAAATCAAGACAGAAAAGAAAGAAAAGCCTAAGTCAGAGAAACCTCCTTGCAAGTTCCTGGGATTTGCTTAAGACAAAGGACAGACTCAATCAGACACTAAAATCACCTTTTTAAACCACCATTTCAGAAAAGTGCTCTGCATATTTACGTAATACAAGTCATTGTATAATCATGGGGCTTTCTGTGTATTTCACCCTTCTGTATACTTTAACCATATAGAATCACTTTTTACTATTGACAGAGACGTAACTCATTTGCAACTCTGAAAAATCCCCAGCAGGTTATCCTGCTTGCCCAGACAAGAACCAGAACAGCAGGCATGTCTCAAACACTGCAATAATCGCATCAAAAAACCAAAGGAAAGACTATACTGTAAAAACTGTTTATGAAAAGCAAATGAAAGGAAACTGCTCTAGTGAGATAGGAAATAAATCTGGAAGATCTCAGAGAAGAATTTCTTCTGGCACAGGATACTCAGAGATTTTGTTAAATCTTTTGGCCCCTTATGTTTCAAGTTCCTTACCCATCTAACAGAAATAAAAAGGTTATCAAGGCTTCGAGGCTTTTGCTTAGGTGCAAACAATTTGGAGCTGTGGTTTTCTGGTGACCATGGCCTTTACTGCAATGAGTCTCTGCTTCTCGGTGTTGCTTTAATGCACAGAAATTTTAACTCTTTGTGTTCTCAGTGGGAATAAATGCCTTTCCAAGAAGTGATGTGAATTTGTTGGGGTGGGGGTTGTCCATGGTTGTATTATAGAGTTTCCAGTCATTGAAAATGACTGAGGAAAAATATTTGGGAGGGGAAGGAAAACTGCTTCTTGCCTCCAGAAGCCTGCGTGCGATTGGGTGTGTGGGCCAGGGTCCAGAGCCACTGGTGGTAGAAGCTACAACCAGAGCCACCAGCCAGGCAGAGGAGACAGGGAGAGAGCATCCCCAGGCCAAGGAGTGGGGCAACCCCACTGAGCTCAGCAGGTCTTTCAGGTCTGCCAGGGTAAGACAGAGGGGACAGATCTAAAAACCGTTCCGTATCCTTCCTTTCAGATCTCATAACTCTTTGCTTCTTGATACAACACAGATTTGCTCACTGAGAAATGTCTTCAGCAGAGGCCAGCAGTGACCAGCGTAGAGGTGTCCAAACTATGACAGCCATTAAAAGGCTCCGTCCTGCTCTAAAACCTCTTGGGAAAGCCACATGAATAATGAAATGTAAAAAAAAAAAAAAAAAAACACAGACAGACAAATTTCTTGCAGATCAGTGTGGTAAACAGGACAGAACTGGTGGGCAAAATGGGCTGTTGCAAGAAGCAGCTTGCTCAGCCCCTGTCCCATCTGTTACTTGCAGACAACAGTTACATTCTGTAATTCTCCATATAACATCTCAAAATATACGTATTGAAAGAAGGGGGTTAGTCAAGATCAAGGACAGTGGTATTCAGCTGTCATGGTGATAAAAACTTGAGAGATTGTCTAGATGAGTCCTTGATTCACGCAAGCATGAGTAAAGCAGAAGACAGCAGGTGAGAAAATGGCCCCAAGTCTGAGAAAACTGAGCTCCTTCCAGGGTAATAAGTATTAAACAGTGTTTTGTTAAAGTTTTTGGGGAGGACTGAAGTGTAGGACCTGTGACAAAGTCCCATTTTCTCTAGGTTTCCTTTCCAACTGGGATGATAGGTTCCATATAAGCTGCAGCACATGAAAGAGACTTGCTTTTTTTAAAACTTGTTCTCCATTGCAGGAGTAATTGTGATGAATTGTCAATCGAGATAAATACAACCCATTGATGAATTTAAGGACGTGAAATTAGAGGCTGGTAGCAAGACAACAACTGTTGGAAAGCACTGTGAGCAAATGATGGATGAGACCAGGAAAACAAATGGATGGATTGTCAAACACACCAACCAACAGCACACAGGAAATTGATGGCAGCTGTTCTAGCCAAAGCACGGACCCAACACACTGCCTTAAAGCATCATTAACTTTAATATAAAAGCTATGTGCTACACAGACTTTATTAGGCAGAATCACAGGTGTTTTAAGAACTTGATGAAGTATTTTCTCGACACAAGTGCTCCTGTTGCACACACAGATGCTGTGGGGGCCTCACGTGTGCACCAGAGTGACCCAAGGTGTTTGACATGCGGGAAGCATCTGGGGCACTCCAGTAAATGGCCTGCCTTGCCAAAAATGAAAATTTTGTCTAGTCAGGCAAAAATAAAGTCCATTTACAGAAGTGAAAAGACCAATGAAGTGCCCATATTGGAAACGGTGCCTTCTGGAGTAGCAAGGTAGGCAGGAAAAGCAGTAGTGTGGCTCATGCTGGTAGCATAACATCAGCCAGGGATCCAGTTTGCCACTGGCATCTGTCACACACAGTCCTCTCTGGGTGTGCCTGGTGGGCCTCTGTCTGCAGCACAAGAGGTGCAGCTGCAGGTGAAACACAGTTCCACAGTGGTTCCCACTCAGTTGCACTGGTATATACGCACTCCAGCGTGCAGGACAGAAGAAAGGCTGCTTCATTACACATCCAGGAATTTTTCCTTTAGCTTAGCATTCATTCTACTTGAGTTCAGTTTAAAATAAACAAACAGTTGATTAATCCAGAGAAAGCAAAATCAAGCTTAGTCAGTGAAGAAGACAAAACCTTCCACAGCAAAGATGTGAGTTGTACAGCAAAGCTGGAGAAGAGATGGAGTCCTGCTTGCTCTGTCAGTAATTTCTTCGGCTATTTTTGATAATATCCTAGAAGCTTTTAAAGGACATTCAACAAAAAGGTCACTTGAAGTGTTTGCAAAGATTACAGGGGATCAGGATGTGTTCACTATGCACAGTCTGCTACATGCTCAATTCACTGTCATGGAGGAAGAAAACAGCAGAATTAATCCTCGAAGAGGAAATTAGGGTGATACTGTGCTCGGTCACGTTCCTGGATTATAAGATTTCCACCAGTCAATCCTGAGTTATTGCTCTGCAAATAGTCGATATAATTTGATAGATACTCTGGAAAAAAAAATACAATAATAAATTACTTTCCTTGTGTTTCAGAATAAACATTCCATAAAAAAGAGAGGCATTGAGCATGACACCACTGAATGCCCAGACCTTTATTAATGAAGGCTGTATTTCCAAGTAGGTCTCTATCATTCTGTTGCTATTAGCCCTCCTAGCAAGCATATTTTTGGTACAGTTAGCACAAATTATTCTAGCCAGGAGGGAACCCAGGCTTGGTTAGATAGAGGGTTGCTCACACACCTATCTGTATCTTCAAGGTAGAGCAAGATGTTAATTAAGGCGTCCAAAGACACAAAAAAACTTTTCCTTAGATACTTTACTCTAGACCCCGTGTTATGCCATAGAACAGTCTGCCTCAGTCAGGTGCTTTTCTACAACTTTCACCCTGAAATACATTTTTTTCCTCAACCACTTATCACACATTCTTGAGAACACATGCAGAAGTAACATAGGTGTAATAGTTACACAGCTCAAACAGAATGTTAAAACATACAGAGATTAAAGATAGAATTTGATTTTCAGCTTTCAAGATGACTTTGGCTTCTAATACAGGATTTTCTAAGTCACCCACACAGAAAAGGGCATCTGCACTTCCTGCTGTCCGTGGGAATGTTACCCCACTGGGCACTTTCAGATTCCCTCACATGGCTTTTAAAAGCCATACTTCTGAAGGTCAACAGAAAAGAAGCATTTCCAAAAGCACGAGTTTGGAGTGTGGGAAACAGAAAAATCCTCCGAGTCCTTTTACCACGTCAGATACTAGAGATTAATGGAAATCCTCTCTCCCCTCTGGCAGAAGCATAGGGAGCCTGGCACAATTGATGGGATGTTTCAAACCAAAAGACAGGCATTAAATCCATCAGAATCACACATGTGAAAGGTGTGCAGTGGAGCATGGAGATCCTGTCCTGGTTATGGAGAGAAACCAGAACACATCATTCCTGTGTAACTTTTTCATATGCTTTCTAGCCTAGTCGTTCACAGTGTGTAATTCAGCCCTTCCTGGCATTTCATAATTACAGTTAAGAATGTTTTGGCCCATCCAAAAGTCCAGGATACTCGTGTTATGCAGGGAGGGAGAATGACCCGAAGAGCCTGAGAGAGGCTGAGGAGAACTAAAAGTGTCAGGGCCAACTGTAACATTTCTCATCCCAATTATTCTGAAATTCTTGGACGTATCTTGTTAATAAATAAAAACTTAATGGACTCTTTTGCTCATGTACCGGGTGAGGTGGCTCTTCAAGCAACACAGACTTGAGAAAGATAATTTAGCCTGGTACCGGGGCAAAAAAAAAAAAAAAAAAAAAAAAAAAAAAAAAAAAGAAGCCAAGCAAACAAAGGCAGGGAAACAAAATCCTCCCAAGGAAGGTGCCAGAGTCTGGGTACACCACTCACCGTCAGCCCATAAAGTACCCCAGCCTGGAGGCAAAAAAGAGTGTGAAGCATGAAATGCTCTAGTCTCTAACATATTCTGGACAGTCACTCACTAACTTATGCCTCTTTTCAAATATTGTTCACATTACTAATGTAGCCAGGAATGGTGTCTCACTGTGCAAGACACTGCAAACAGAAGTGAAAAATGTCATTTGCCCCAGGGAGGTTAGGCTGTATTTGGAGAAGGCAGATGGCAAATGCAGGAACAGAGACACAAAGGCAGCCAAGGGCTCAGAGAGCAGCTCTGCAGCTCAGGAGTCAAACCTCTCAAATATTTGCCTGATGACCAGTGCTTCAGAATTCATTGCTTCCTCAAGTCCTTGTCCTGCCTGCAAAGCGACATGCAGATTCCTATAGGACAGCACAGGGTATATTTCCCCTTGCATAAATCTGTAGAATTTCATGCATTCCAAAAATTCATCTAATTCAACCAAATATTCCTTCTCTAGTAGAGCACACAGATGTAGAATGCTCGTATGCCTAAATTCTTTCACTTAAACCCAACATAAAACTCAATCAAAAAAGCCCAGAGAAAACATATCCTACTTCAAAACACTTTAATTAGTCACACTCATTTAACTCTACATTTTCCTACAGTACAAAGCTGTACTTATCTTTACAGTTCAGACTGCAAACTCCTCACTTTTCAAGATGCTCACAAAAGAAATGTGACTGCTTTGGGTGGGGTTGTTGGCATCAGTAGGAGCTCAGCAGCAGAAATGGCTCACTTCCCTTTGGGAAGGATTCTGCTCTGTCACCCGGGTTTCTCTTGGTCACTTGCACAATAACAATGCACAGGTCATGTCCAGGCACGACACCATCAGCTCCAAAGCAAATAATTCACTGCAGAAAATTGGCCAGTTTGGTTCATAACTCCAACCCAGCAGAGCACATGCACTGTTGTCAGTGAGGTTCCTCTCTTAAGCAAAGTGTCCAGCTTTTGTCTGAGGTTTGTGAAAGAGTTAAATGTTGATTTTAGAATCTCAGTGGCCTTCCCACCAGAGAATTATATTTCAGCATACCATTATGGCAAATTTTCCTAATGTCTGCCTATGGGGATATCTGTGTAATGGCACCATCTGACTCTTATCATAATTTGATTCAAACTCATATTGCTTTTACATTTTATTTCTCTTTGCCATTCTGGCTTGTAACAGCCAACAGCAGGCTGAAATTTTACCTAAATGAGAGCATTTTTGCTCAGTGAAAGAACATTACTCTGTGCCATTTGCTTAATAGTTCACATTACTGTGTAGGGAGTGTTCCATCCTTAGGCCAAGTTCCTGGCACCCAGTTTGTTAAAAGTTTCAAGGGCAACACAGCAACAGCTTATGCATGGAAAAACATTACTGTCTGGGCAAAATTATAGTTTCTCAGACAGACAAGAAGTCAAGAAAAACCTCAACTGTATTTATGCATGGGCAGAAATAAATGAATAAATACAACCTATACTCTTGCCACAAAGTGTCCACGTATTCTAAATGAAAACAACCTTTAATTAACGCTATGTTCATTGTGCAAGTAGAACAGAAATTTAAGAGATGGACTTTGCTGTTCTTGTGTTGTTTTCTGCAACAGCTCTCAATGAGACTAGTAACCAAAAATTAAAAAAAAAAAAAAAAGAAAAAAAAAAAGAACAGAAGAAAACTTCTGAACATCGGAGCTGAGCCTAAAGGGAATCAATGTCGTGGTGACAAGTGAGAAAAACTATCAGCTGACTGGAGTGAGATCCAAGCCATAGGGAGCTGACTGCAGCAGGTGAGCCTGGCCCTTCCTGCTTTCTAGGGGGAAGGAGAGCTGCAGAGAGAAGGGAAGGTGCACTGAGGGCCAAGGCTGATAGCACAGCCCTGAGTGCCTTTGCTGTGACAGGAGGAAGGGCCAGGAGAGCCCAAGGGACACAGTGTGTAGCAGAGTGTGTATTTAAGCACAATATGCTGAAATACTGCAGAATTTCCCATGTTTCCAGGGCTCCACTGCAGTGGATAGAACACCAGTAATGCCAACAACTGAGCTGTGGACAATGGATGTTTGTGCTTCCTTGGATTGTACCACAGTTAGAGATTGCTTAGATTCAAATCACACAGATAATCTGAGAAAATAAATCAAGTTCCCATGTTTATATAACCTTGTGGGACACCAGAAGACACTTTACATAGTAGGAAAGGTATCATGTCACAGTCCAAATGCATTAAATTGTAATTTTAACTTAGAAGGAGAGGAGCACTCTGCCTGCCTTATCTCAGACTCCTAACTCCTTCCTCACAGCCCAAGACTCATACACAACTGTGACAAAAGAAAAAAATAGGTGTATTATCAAGGTAGGGAAAGTGGCTTTGGTAAAGCTGAAAAAAATTCAGATTCAGATGAAAAGACACAATATAAAAGCAACACCCATAAAAAGGAGTATGAGCTGCACCACCAAGAACAGAAAGCTATTTCAGACAGATCAGATTTTATGTCCCATGTCCCACATACTACATCTCTTTCCAGAAATAAGACAATAAATCTGCAATAACTATGGATCCATTTGTCCCAGACCATAGTACATTGCAAGCTTAAGCCAACTCCTGCTGTGCCTCAACATTGATGCTAAAACAATGCTAGCAACAGTTATTTACCTCTAGATATGACTGCTGTTCACACACAATGTCCAGGCCCTTTGAGACCTGCTAAAAGCCAGTCAAGTATCCAGGGAAACTGTAAGTAAGAGAATGTAGCTTAAGTAACAATTGTTTCACCACACAAATGCATTTCAAAACTACTTATGTCCAAAACAATATACATGGAATTTAGTTTGCCCTTCATTTGTAAATGTCATGGCTTCCAGTCATCTGTCATCTTCGCTGTGAGGGTGGTGAGGCCCTGGCACAGGGTTGTCCAGAGAAGCTGTGGATGCCCCATCCCTGGAAGTGTTCAAGGCCAGGTTGGACGGGGCTTGGAGCAACCTGGGATCGTGGAAGGTGACCCTGCCCATGGCAGGGGGTTGGAACAAGATGATCTTTAAGGTCGCTTCCAACCAAAACCATTCTATGACTCCATTCTATGATTTTTTTTTCCTGTGATTTTTTCAGCCTGTCTATTGTTTGCTACTTCCCATTTGAGAGTAATGCAGTTTGTATTTCAAACTGCTAGAATAAAGTGTCAAGCAGAAGCATCCACCCTTGTTAACCCAGAATTCAGCTCATGAATACGTTATCCATCACTAAGTTTATATTTACAATTTGGACTCAAGAGTTTCCTCTAAACTGCTGTGCTCTCTTGTGTGAATAAGGGAATGTTGTGCAAAGCACTTCGTACAGCATGGGAAACCTCTCTGCTCCATGCCCAGGAACCAGGGGCACCGCAAGGAACAGCTGGAAGGAGCTGCACTGTGCCAAGCTCCAGAGCCTGAGGGTGCCTGAACACGAAAGCCCAAATTCAGACTTGTCACTGACAGGAGAAGTGGCCAGAGGTCATCTTTTCATCCTGAAGAATATTCTGCATTTAAGCAGTGAAACACACTGATTAGGAGGCTACTACACAAAAGGTGTATGTGCCAGTCCTACAAAGTATTTTAGCAAAAAAGCCAAACTAGAGTCTGAATTTCAAAGCGTGAAAATGCACTAGCATGAGAAAGGACTAAAAACAAACTAGAGTTCAAAATACACACGTAGATGTATTAAAAAAAATTTTTTTTAAGAAAATATTATTTTTTCGGAAGTTCCATCCTCCTTTCTCCCAATAGCTGGTCTTATTTTTCCCCTGAAAAGGCTCAAAGGACATAATTAATAGAATTTGATAAATATCTTAAATATCATGAGAAAGACGTTAGTTATTGCCAACCTGTGATGAGGATTGATACTGATCTAGAAAGCCAGAGCTTACTTTTAGATTACTATAAAATACTTCATGGCTTATGTTGAAATTATTTCAGAATTTGTTTTTATTAACACACGTCCATCTGTACTTCTAAGCAGGTGATAGAAGTTTGATCTGCAGCTTCAAAATTCTGAGACTCTTAGTTGCTAGGAAACCAAAAAATCTAATTCCTGTGTCTCTTATAACACAAAAATATAACTGTATACTGATTCTCTCAGAAAAACTCATGCTACGTATTTTTCAACTTCACCTTTTGTCAGTGATTTGAAGCTTTATTTTCTTTAAGCCTAAGAGAAGGCACATCACTTATAAAGAGATTGGTAAATATGTTAACAGAAAAAGAGATGGAATATTCTTTTATCAGAATTTTTCATGTGTCTAATTTCTGGAATAAGGAATTTCTGAGCAGCAAGTTATAAGGGTTTGAAATTTACTTCTACTATGGATTCACAAGTTTATCTTTAATATTTCATTACCATGAGTGTTGATCATTTCTGTCTCAGAAGATGGTTTTGTAGACAATTAGTCTAGTGTCTTTATGAAAAACATTATTCATAAACATATGTAAAAGGCCTGTGCTTTCATTACAGCACAACCAGTTAACCACCTACCTGACCTTGCAATTACTGCCTTATCTATATGATGCATTGCAACAGAATTATTAATTCTACTTCCTTACACTTTTATTCTTTGACTTGGTAGGTCTACTAGGAAGAATAACACACATTCCATTAATAACAATAATCAGTGACATGATAGGAACCTGAATAATACGTTATTCAAAAAGTGGTATTTTTTCTGTGGACAGAGGTAAATGTAAATACCTTGAATTCTGGGAAAGTATTTTCTCAATGTCATCAAAGAAATTTTACTATATGTAAGAAACAGAGACAATGTATCCTTTTTATAATAGGAAGAAGAACTTAACAACATCTAAAATAAAATCTATATTCTCACCACAAGTTATCTCATATTTTTTCAATGTATGTGAATAAAAAGCAAATACAGAGATTAAAAAAAGTTAGGACAGTCCGTTTGTTCCCTTCTTCAAGAGATGTCAAAATTCCAGAGGTCACCATTTTCCCTTGGCTTTTCTTGGGACAAGGCAGGTGCCAGCTGATCATCCTTCCCAACCTCGGTGAGAGCGGCCAAGTGCCAACACCCAGACACGCTGCATGTCCTCGCTACTGCGTCCCGTTTCCAGCTCCCCACAGGGAGGAAACACCCCTTCTTACAAAAATGAGAAACCTCAACTTGCACAAACTACTTTTCCTCCCCAGTTGTGGAGCCTGGCAGCCGCAGCCCATTCCTGCTGCCAGCTGCTGCCAGAGGTGACGAGGCAGAGCCGGAGGGAAGGCTCTCAGACCCTGATGATGTGCCATATAACAGCTTCTGCAATTACTCAAAACAGACTTGTTTTTCTCTTTGCCTTTAACAAAATAAATAGGAAATGACATCCAATAAACTGCATTAAAATGTTCAGATTGCAAATCACACACTTCAGCTTAAGAAATGGCAGATTTATGCTGCCACACAGTCTTTATTCTGCCCTTTAAGGATTATGACATGTTTTTCAAATTCCATGATCCGACCTCCTCTTCCAAACATTTTGGGCTTGGAGCAAGATAAGAGCTCAGTGTTGGAAGATAAGTGTTGGAAGAAATCCAGCATGCATAGATTTAAGGCTGCACAAAGAATTACAAATTTAGATTTTTCTCAGTTCTCCAATTCTTGACCTTGCAAAAGAGCCATATTTTTAATTTATAAGTGTAGTGAATACATCTGTGTATACATTAATGGTATTATATACATATCTCAAATACACAGGCAAATCATTTCCTCTGTTGAAAATGTTTCTATTAGGAAATAATTTTGAAAATCCTTCTGCCTAACGGAAGTAATCCTAACAGAAGGATCCTCCAAAAGATATAACACTGCCCTGTTCTTTTGAACAGAAAACCTCTGTCCCTAACAAAGCATAAGTTATTCCCCAAAATAACATCTTTCCTTCACACCCTCATGCTTCTTACATACCCCCCCCCCCAAGAAGGCTCCGGAGAGAGGAGCAGAGCAGAGCTTCTCATAAATGGAGACGGAAAATATTAAGATTGTTTACATTAAGAAAAAGATTACTAAGGTAGGACCTGATTAAAGGAATGTAAAATAGATATTGAACTGGGGGCTTGTAATCTACCTAAGATGAGGGGGGGAAAAAGCTTTCTTCTCCCTTAAAAATGAATTCTAATTGTCAGACACCTTCAGCATCACACTTGCCTTGCTACTCCTGTCAGGTGCACAGGGAAATGTATCAGCAATCGGGGATTTTCTTTTCCAGCACTAATATATGAAAGAATAATAAGATAAACAGTTTCCTCCCCAAAACACAATAGACTCTTACAGCATGTATTCACGTTCCTTTCCCTTATTCCATGAGCTCTTGGTCTCCCCATCACTCTCATCTGGGTGTGCAATATAAAGAAAGCCACATCTGACTCAGAAACAGGATGAAGGAAAATGTCCAGAGGACAGAAGGCTCAGCCTGGTTCACTGCACTGAAAATAACCTGCCCAAAGTGCCAGTGTGACCAGGGCTCAGCAGGAGTGAACCAAACCCCAGTCACTGCTCTGCTACATCCCTGCCAGAGACAATCACGCCTGAGTCTGCGAGGCTTTCGTTACCTAAGCTTATCAGTTGAGCTCACTTTTAAAGCCTCTTAATGCACAGTTGAAACAGGAAGCTTGCAATGAATCCATAGAAGCAGTACTGCTCAGTCAAAAGTGAAAAGGAGGAATCAGATTACACAATCAAGCATTTATTTGTACAATTATTGCTTTAATTGAAATACAGTGAAGGAATAAAACAGTATTAAACTTCAACCACCTACCATTCAGCCATCTCCATTCTCTAAACTTCTGATGTTGCTATTTATCAATGAATTTAATGAAAATTAAATTGAAGAATAGAAATGTATATCCTTCCAAACCAAAATAGATGGAATGATCCAAATCAAAAATGCAACAAAGCACATGTAGAGGGTGGGAAGAAATGCAGCAAGATCTGCAGAGCACACCAATGTAACAGATAGAAGATTTCTTGGTCCGAGCTGAAGGAATTATACCCCCATTGCAAATCAATTTGCAGGTTTATTCCAGCTAAGGGCCTTTCCCAAATGCAAAAGAAAATTAACAACCTTAAAGACTATATATTAGGGTCACCCCCCAGCCCACTGGGGGCTGTGGCAGGGAATCCTCCTTCAGGCTCAAGCGACAGGCTTCTCCTAACACACACTATGCTCCCAGTTCTGTTCCTTTGATTGATTTGTTGTTCCCCCTGCCCCTTTATCCCTTATATGTCTGTATCCTAGAATGTTCTTCCTTCCCTGCTTCCCCGTTAGCCCTCGTACCTTAGTCCCTGCCCTGCAGTATTCCTATTGGTTCCCTTGCCCTGGTCCCGTCTCTCTCCTGCCCTGCAGACCCCCTTTATAAATGCCAAACCTTTCCCCCATCTGGTTTTTGGCTTCTGGTCCTCTTCGTGATGAGGTGATTGAAGTAAAGCCTCTCTTGGAACAACCATGCCAAAGATCCTTCCTGGCTCTTCTGTCACCCGCAGCGAGTGTGTGTGTGCCTGGCTGCCTCTCTGGCTGAGATGGATGCTGCTGCTTTGTCTCCTGTGAGAGCCTGACCCCTCTGAGCTGCTCCCTCCGGGGAGCCCCCCAGCCATGGAGGCTCAGCCAGCGGGGCAGGACGGGAGCTGTGGGTGCAGCCGATCTCACCAGCCTGAGCTTTGCCGGAGCGGTTCCAGACCCCGTGGAGACACTTTCAGGAAGGTTGCGGCACCCCTCTTCTACCACGCCGCAACAAATATATATCAATATCAGTGCTTTTGCACCATATCTTTATTAAGGAGAAAGCCTTTCCAGCTTCTCCATTCCTTGGAGTCACTCTCACACATCTTAATAAATTTTGTTCATTTGAAATAATGCATACTTCCAGCATTACCTCTTTTGAGAGGGGAAGGAGGAAGGGAAGAGAAAAACAAGCAGAAGATTAAAGTAAGAAGATCTTAAATCTAGAGCTCCGAGTCTAAAATGTAGCTTAATCTCCTTCTAAAATAATAGCTCCTGCGGCACTTTTTGGGGACATACAGGACAGGAGAATTAATTTGGAAGCTCTCTTGTATATATGATACACACACTCAAAAAAAAA
>VYZQ01063831.1:4361-31620 GCA_013400655.1 Mystacornis crossleyi | reverse complement strand
GATGCTTGCCTAAATTAGCTAAATTAGCTGTAAGATCAATTTTCAGTTACTGAGGTAAGCTGGCAACACTGTTGATTTTTAAAAGTTCTAGGACTGAAATTTGTGTTCACACACAGTCAGACTCTTCAGTCCATGTTCTTATTCCTACCAAATTTCATGGCAATTTTTAATAAACAGATATTTAGTGTACCATTATATAACTTTTTTCTTAAAAATGTTTGAAAATTTAATCAAAATGCTCATGGCATAAGTGTGAAACAGATAAAATTGGCTGACTGTCATTCCTCATTTTCAGAAGCCCCAGAAAGCAAATTTATGGGGAGTTATGACTAGACAGAACCTCAAAATTATTCACTTTTTGGAGAAGGTTGAAATCTGGCACCTGAAATTAGTAGCTATTTTTGAAATATTAGTCTTCATGAACTCATTATAAGAGTGATAATTCAGCAAAGTCTGCAAAGCAGCTACAGGAATCTCTCTTCAAGCCCTCTATTCTACCTTCTGGTTCCATTTAATGAAGAGGTTTGTTATTAAATCTCTGTTTCCATTTAATTCAATGGTTTACTATGAAATTTAACTCCTGTCCTTAACAAGTTCTATTTTTAGTGAAAATACTGTATTATATTCAAGTGTGATCAAGATAAATTTTCAGTTGTATTTTTTTTTAATTATATGCTTAACTTTAACTTTTTTCTACCAAAAACAGTGGAGCAAAAAATGTGATGTATCAAATGCTGTATTTTAAAATGAAGGTTAAAAAAAAAAGAAAAAAAAAAAAAAAAAGGAAAAAAAAGGAGAAGAAATAGAAGAAGAAGCAATGCCCAAAAGAAAAAAAAATTATAAATCTAATGTACTCTGTTTCCTTTTCTGGATAGGTTTTGGTGTCCAAAAGTTGAGAACTCAGCATTATAAAACCAGGGCTGGTTGTCAGTTCTAATTTAGGTAGATGTAGACAGTTTTATACAGCAGCTTTGTGCCTGAAGCTGTCTGTCTTACAGTCAGAGGCCCACTGTGTCAGCTGCATGTCCTTGAACATTTCAGGTAGAATGTAGCTCTGGGAATTGCCATCCTCCTGGACTTCAGGTGTGTAAACAAAGTCTCCTACCTTTACTGATTTATTACCAGGTAATGAAACAGTATAAAGGAAGTGGGGAAAAAAGGTACTTGAAAATCAGTGTTCTCTCTATTCTTCAAAGACCTTAAGCTACCTGGGTGTACACAGATTGGGAACTATTCTTTATTCTTGATATTTTCCACAAAAACAGGGTTTGCCTGCCTGCACTTCAGTTTGGATTTTCCACCGTACCCCTCTGTATAACACAGCTGCCTTCAGAAAACTCTGTTTATGCAATAGGTATCAGTTACAGCTAAATATATTTGCATCAACTTAGAATCCAGCTTTTAATGAGCGTAACACCCTTCTGTATTTCAAAGGTGCATCTAAATTCAAAAATAGTGTACAAAAAACATGACAGGGCACTATGGATGTCTAGACTTCCCTTGTCTAGACTTCAAATATGTAATGCTGAATGGATATCAAAATCAAGTGGACATCCTCAGAAATATAATTGAGAAGAACATGCATAGGAACATTTGCGTGCCTTGCCTTTTATTTGCAGTGAATGATTCACAGCTAAGCTCTGTAAAGTATTAGTCAGTTCACATCACTGTAACCACCAAACCTCAGGAAAAAAAAAATGAAAACTTATTTTTTCAGAAGTTACTTAGACAGCTGTTATAGCTATAGGACTTAATTCCATAGACAATTTAAATAAAGAGAGAGAGACAGAGAAATAAAAAATACTTAAGTCGATTTCAAGTGAGGTGTTTGTGTTTTTTTATTGCGATTCTTTATTTGATTAAGGTAGAGCTATAATTAGTCTCAATGCACTAATAAATAGCTGGTTTTTCCCAGACACTTAATAAGGACCATTCATTCTCCAAGGGGATTGCAACCTGAAATCTTGCTGAAAGACTGGTGCTACAACAGAGGACAAAGAGAAAAGAGGTGAATTAACTGGGAAAAATGCCAGTTACTGTCTTGATCACATGAGTGACCATATGCTAAATGACACGGTAAAATGAATGGATGCACAGTGTGTTGATTTAGTTGCTTCCTTTTCCCTTTTCTTTCCTGTTTGATTGTATATGATGTAATTGTTCCACATGGCAGAATGTCCACTGCTTCCTTACCGTGTCCACTACCGTGAGAATTACTGGAACGTGATCCAGGCTTTGAGTGGCACTTATTTTATTAAAACGAGGGATTGAAAACCCTGTTAAAGGGAAACAGAGCTATGAATTTCAAGGCTTCAGCACTCTGAAGTGCTTTGGGCGAGAGCCCCGACTGGAGCAATTGGTGGAGCTACTGTAACATCAGTACAACCCCTCAAACACATGTATGCTAGCGAGGGCTCTCACCCTTTTGTGGTGACTGGCACGAATTTGGGGTTGGCTGAAAAGAGAAGTCGGGGATCTTTTCTTGGCAGCTCCTGAAAAGCCAGACACTTACTTGAGCATGAATGTGGATCTGGCAGCCTCTCCGCTCTGAGTTGTGTCAGATCTTGGGATACGGATCTGATCCTGCAAGATGGTGAAGAGGACTCATGTACTGCCCAGCGTGTCGGGCTCCTCCTGCCAAGCCTGCACACAGATGTTACACGCACTTCCAGCTGAGAATTCAAGTGGAGAGTTCCAAGTGGAGAGCTCGGCAATCAAATGCCAAAGCATTAAGATGCACACTGCTCTCTTTTCAGCAGAAGAAATCCAGAAATGTGGATTGAGTACAATGCTGTAACTAGTTGCCATTTTTTTGGTTTACCTGTAAAGAAGTTTATTTCTTTATTTTCAGGAGTCTGCCTAGTCCCCTGTGATTTGTATACGGAACACTTACGGGGCGGAGGGCGTGAGGAGAAGCCCATATATAAGTAATTCTAAATAGTTATCAAAATAGGATTAAAACATTCAATTTTTCAGCCAGTTCTGTGACAGATGGCAAAAGAAGGGATGAATGCACAGATAAATACAAATATAAGGAACTAATATGAATCTGCTCTGCATTCCCAGAGAGGAAGATGTCAGAGAAGATGGCTGTCGTGTAATTCCAGATTATTTAAACTGAAAACTCAGCACTGAAACAGCCGCTTTTGGTTATGTGTTTGTTAAGTCCAGCCACCAGAGGATTGCCAGTAGGGACTGCAGTGCTAATCATAAAGGAAGGGCTTCTTATGAGTCCAGCCACAGATTTTTTTTTTTAACTGCATATTTATTTTGAACAAACAAGTTACCTAGACAATTAAACAAGTTAAACAAAAATTATATTGTTTCAGGCAATTATCCACATGTGTGCTGACCTCATTTGGGGAAATAAAACATTTCACATTTTATTACCCAGAGTGTCAATGAAAAAATATTCAGCTGATATCTCATTAATGGTTTCATTTTCCCAAACATTGTACAAAGTCACTGCAATACAATGCCAAGTCAATCTACCCATTTGATCTTATATAACCTTCAGGGAACATTAATAAAATTCTGACTCAGATATGCCCTCTGTCAGTCTCTTTTTAGGCATACAGGTGCTTAAATGTCCTTTACAACCTACTGAATGGGATGTACATTCAAATTTAAGCACAAATGTCAATACTTTTCTGGACAGAGATGCTTGCTGGAATGAAGGCCTCTGCATCAGAATAAACATAGTGGTTGATAAGAGTGTACACAGAGAATTTTGATTTGGGTTTACACAACCTGTGGTATCATGAGGTTAGAAAATCAAACTGCCAGAGCAAATTAGTGTGTTCTTGTACCACCACCTGTGTTCTACTCTTTGCACTATTTCCTTATTTTTAAGAGACTCAACATGTATTAAAAAGTATCTTTAAAGATTTTCACACATTCCATTCAAGAATTGAGTTTTGTCAGTGAAGGAAAAAGAGCTTTTACAATTCTCTAGCAAAGTCATTTAGGACTCCCAGAGGAAGACTGGAAAAATCTATCAGCTATTGTAGAAAGTGCATTATAGTGGAGCTTAGTGTGAAACACATGCAATCAATGATGGGATACTTGAACTTTGCTTGTACAGTTATCTCCTTAGGGAAGGTATTCTGTAGGTGTTGAACTGCTTTTCAGGAGATCAAGAAGCCACAAAAAGAAATTAAAGTGGGGTTTATTAATTTTTTTTTTTTTTTTTAAGTCTTGATGGAGTGAAGAGGAGTGTGGCAGACTGTTCCTGGAATGCTGTGATTTAGAGTCACCAGGGCAGTTGTGAGGGCTCAGACACTGGACATAAGGGATCTTAGGCAGGTAAAAATCAATGTGGGAACTGGAACCTTTGAAGTGTGATGTTTCCTCTTTTTCAGGTAGCCTGTCTTGTTCTGGCACATTTCTTTGGCTCATTTGTGCAATGGAGAAAGTACCACTGGCAATAGCTGACATTAAAAAATTTGATTTTCCACCTCCCACTGGATCCTCGTCACTCCTAGCGATGCCTTTGCCCTGCTTCAGTTCCTTCTGTGCTCTACTCAACGAAAAGGGTAGGGAAGCAGTGCTGTCTTAGCTGAGCACCTTGCCAGTACTGAATCTGGATGAACCTCAATTGTTTTCTCTGTCCTGGTGAGCCTCATAGGCTCTGCTGTACAGTGTCTCCACTCCCAGTGAAGTGGGGAGGGTTCCCCAACAGTTTTGTGCTTAGAGAATTCTCTGAGTGTTGAAGATACTGTTTTTAATCTATTTGTGTATGCTTTTTGGGTTGCTGATATAATGTTGTCCAAAACCCATTAAAATAAATAAAAACCCATCATGATATTGTAATTAGATATTTCTTTTTTCGTATTTGACAAAGGGAAGATCGGACTTGCACACTCCATAGTCTTCAAAAAGCCAACTATTTTTAAATAACTCACTCAAATGATGCTTTCACGAATTGGTCCAAGAGGAATATGTTCTATTCTGAACATAGTGCACTTTGTGTCTCATCTGGATGAAATTCTTGGAGCGGTGAGAACGAGCAGGATAGTGCTTTGGCTGAGAAGCCATCTCAGGGAAAACTGCTCATTCAGAGCCTCCAATATGGATGTGTGAGGAGAAGTCAGATAATCAGCCTTCAGCCTCCCTCTGAATCCAGAAGGAGAGTACGTGGGACCTGTCAGGTCTTAACTTGCAATTCTCCTCCCAGAAAAGAGGAGGAGTTGCAGAGTTTGTGACTACATCTTTCAATTAAATTTTAATGTAATAATTTCCTTTTCTAAAATTATATTTCATTTACAGGTAGCATTCCTAGCCCATTTGAACTTCCCCTTTTCAGACAGATCCAGCTTTTGGCACAGATCATGAAGGCAGCTATGCAGAGTACCAGACCGATGGAACAAGAAATCATGGTTACCTGGAGCACTAATGACTGTAGCTGAAGCCCACCTTGCCTGGCACTGCCAGAATCTCTCTCCGGGTTTGTTCCCTTTACAGCTTCTCCGTCTCTCCTTCAGCCCAGAGAGGAGTTGCAGGAGTTCTCTGCTTGCCCTGCCCTGCCCTGCCTGCCCCGAGCTCCCCATGGGTGCAGAAGGTGTCTCTGCCATGGCTGGCCCAGGAGGGAAGAGAGAAGCAGGGAAAGGAAAGAAGACAAACACAGTGCTTGTGGTTCCAAACTCTTCCTCTGGCCAGCAGTGCCGCACTGGTCCTGCGCTCAGCACTGACAGAGGCAGAGACTGGCTGGCCATGTACTCACTGAGGCTTTTGGCTGTGTACAGGAACACACAGGGCTGAGGTTCCGTGGTTTCAGTGCTGCAAGAGACCAGGGAGGCAGCACTGCCTGGGAGAGTCACTCTGCTGCTGTCACAAAACAGCCTTTACCTCACCTTGTGGAGAAGTCTCTGTCCTGTTGTGAACTGTGAATTGAGGGTGAGAGAACCAGCCTTGCATTCACGAAGGAAAAGTTAATGAGATTGTTCCTCAGTCAAATTAAATTTTGGGAAAAAGATCCTGCCTTAAGTGAGCAGCCTGAAACTTTCTTCTTTCTGTACCTCCTGGCCAACAGGAGACTGTCTGAGGGACAGTCATGTAAACATCTCCATCCCAGCAACCCTGAAGATGGATCCCAGGAGACCAGGGTTCGCTCAGGCATGAGCAGGAAGAGCAAGTGTTTGAAGAGAAACCTTTTCACTGGTGCCAGGGACATGGATCAGATGTTAGACGATGATTTTTTTTCAGCATTAAGATACTCTGTAATTGGTACATGTAACGAATGAACAGCTGCCTTCTTAATATCCTCTTTAGGATGAATTAGCAAATCTGTTTAAGACTGTGTTAGGATTGATTATTTTGGTATTAATAGGATGATTTAACTTATTTTGTGGTCTAATATGCTTCCCAGTACTGTGTCTAACTTGTTGATGTGATCCAGCCTGACAGCTGAATTAGTCTTTTCATAGGTTAGTAATTATGACTTCACTGACATACAGTTTTCAGTGTTATTTTTGTTTAAATAGCTTAATAAAAGGAATAAAATCAGAGCTATGCATATTTTTTCAGAGTAAAATAGGCCTCAGACCTTTGATGGCCCGGGTGTAGATCAGCCAATCAGCCTAAAAGCTCCCTCCAATAAGCCCTTTGTTGTCTCACAGGAAAAGTGCGTGAACTGGAGATTTACTTGAAACCACCCCACTAAATACGTTTGTTCAGGGAAAACTAAAAGAGGTGAAGCGAGAAGCCTGACATGACTTCAGTTTTGAGGAAAAACCTGTTTGTGTCATACACTGCGGAAATTGCTCAAGAACATATTGTCCTTGTGTAAGGATTGCCCTGTAACGCTGCTAATGTCCTTAGGTTGAGACCCTGGGTTATCAGCTGTGTATGTGCCGATCATGCAAGTTAAAACTGATTTTTTTGAAATGTAGTTTTTGTCTGTGTGAGTTCATGACACTTGTTCCTTGAAGCCAGATCTTCTCCTTCCCCTGCGTTTTCTTTCCTTTCTCCTTTTGGCTTCCACTGCGGGCTGAACATGCATCTCAATAGCAGTGAAACCTCCAGATGGTACATTACCAAGTTCTCATAAATTAGAACAGGAGAGATGTGCAAGGCATTGGAATTCTTTGAGATTTAGGTTTATAGGGATTACAATAAATTCAGTCAGATGGGGAGGGTCGTTAGGTACCGGTGGAATGCAGATAAGATTGTGCTGCTTTTATTTTTGTACTTAAAATGGCCATGACACAATCTCTTGAAGGCTGCAAAAAGTGTTTTGCACTTGGAGGTCTCTGTGATTTCCCACATGCAGATTCTGTAGGGAAGGGAATTCGGAGCTGGATCAGAAAAAGGAAACAATGCTCATAATCTCCATACAAGGCACGCAAGCCTGTCCTGTTCGCACTCTGCCAAATAATGGCCCCAAGGCCCCATCAGGGCAAACCGCAACTCCAGTTAAACATGGTAGCAGCTTTCCCTAAGCAAGAGCTGCAGAACAAGAGCCATTCAGTTCAGATAAAAGATCATGTAGGTGCCACACCACGTACCCCTTTCCACTGGCAGGCTCAGACTCAGTCTGTCTGGTTAGGAATTTACTCCAGTTATTAAGAGCTAATTAAAGAAAAGCAATGCCTTGAAAAGTGTGAGATGAAATAAAGCACTCTGTTCTGAAGAAAGCCAGAAGAATGAAAAGGGTGTTCGTTGCATTTCTTCTCATGCCACCACTTTGTTTCACTAAGGGTCAGCACACCATTCCTCCTAATCACCTGGTTAGGACCCCAAATGTATCCCTGTTAAGTGGAATTCTTTGCTAATACTGTCCTGATTAATTAAGAAGCAGTCTCTCCCATTCACTGTTATCAGTGACCTATCATTCAGTGTCACCATCCTTCACTGTCATTAGGTAGAGTATGCATATACTGTAATAGGTAAGATGATTTCGGAGACAACTATTGATCCTTTCCCAGTGGTCTATTGCTAGTTAATGAGCATTAGTTTCTTTAATGATGTTTAATGCTGGTGAGTTATTTTTAAGTGATACATGGCCTGACCCTGGAAAGTGCTGAACGCCCTTAACTCCCGTTGACTTCAGTGAGAGTTGAGGGCACTCATGGGATCAGCCCGTAGGACTTGTGTCTGAAATGCCAGCAAAAGCTTCCTTCTGCATTCAGGCAGGGGTGAGCAGTGCTGTGAAGCCAGAGAAAAGAGCAGGTTCTCATAGAAGAGAGTTTAAATTTCTGTTTTCTTTTCTGACATTGAAATGGACAATTTCTACACAGGGTAGACACCCCTGTTCTCTGAGACCTTGCCTTTTGCTTATTTTCTTCCAATGCCTCTCACTGTTGTCTAGCTTCTTTCTATGGCCAAGATGAAGGAAGAGGCATCTTGCAAACTCATCCCCCCTTCCTGCTTGCCTTCCCATATTGCCTTTACTTCCAAATTAAGCCGACAGGCAGTCTGTCACCACTACCTTAAGTTACTTAAACTCTAATGAATCTTTTCCAGTTGGCTTTCATTTCTGTGCTCTGCTGGAATTGCCTTGATTACCAAAAGCTGCCTTTATTAATTATCTCAAAGTCAAAGTTTCTTCTCCTCCTCTTTGACCTTACCCTTTTTTTTTTTTTTTTTTTTTTGTAAATGTAATACTGTTCTGCTCAGTGTACTGTTCTGCCTGTTCCTTCCCCACTGCCTCTTCTGTTTGCACTGCTATTCATTACTTTATCATCCCTCTGGTGTGCATTCCCCCTCCTTTTCCCAGCACTCTGTCCACAGCAGTCTGCCCTGTGACCCCCTCTTCAAACAATCCAGATTTTAAAAAATACGTGACAAAAAATATTTGTTCTCTCTCTCTCGGCATGTACAGTTTGCTCCCATATTATTTGATAACATGTCCAAGCTTTGTGGCACATAAAATTCAGTTCTAGGTGATTTTCCAGTTTTCTCTTACATAAAAGAGATGATGTCCTTTAATCCTTGCACATGAAAACTGTATAGGCCTAGGTAAAAAGGAACCTATTTGACTAGAGAGAATAGAATTTGCTTCCCAGAGATATGGGCAACACTGGTTTCTGTTAGTGAGAAATGCCATAATGCATAGTGAGAAATGCATGGAGACATGCAAGCTACTTTTAATCCTTTTTAAAAAATTTAATTTTTTTTTCATTGTTGCAAGTATTGTCCATTTTAAGTTATGGCAATTATACCATCTGACTTCACAGAAAATATTCCCACTCTGAACAGCTGATAACTTCTATAGAAATTCTAAGACAGATTAGTTGTGGTGTGACATGTGTGCCGGGCAGTTGAATTTATCATTCTGGTGGGTAACTTCACATATGGGAGAATGAAGAGAAAATACATCCTTGGCAGGCCTGTCCTGAAGAATAAGTATCAGAAACAGCTCATGTTAGAATTAATCCCCAGGGAAGGAGATCAATGTGCAGATGATGCAGTTGAAATAAGAAGATAAGTTGTACAGATACATATCTTTGTCCTGCACGAGCACAATTTATTGCATGGATCTCTCCTGTACACTGGGAGTGGATGGGGAAATGCAACTGCACAGTGTGAGTAAGTTTAGAGACACTTTTTCTCCACCTCTGCACAACAGGCTGCTTCTTTGTCCCTTTATCTGAATAAATCACCAATTTCCCCCCCCTTTTTTTTTCATTTAACAAATGAATAAACGTGAAAGTAGAACTGAAGAAATTCAGGGATTAAAAAAAAAAAAAAAAAAAAAAGAACCGGTTTTTCCTTTTGCTCTGCTCCCAAGCTCCTGTTTTGCAGGCAGCAGAGGTGCCCGTGGTGCCGTGCCGGCCGCGGAGCATCCCGCGGGCTCGGCGCGCTGCCGGAGCGGGTGTCCCGGCGTGCTCCCAGCCGGCCGCGCCAGGGCCTGCCCGGGGGCTGCGCGCTCGCTCGTCCCCGGCCGGCTGAAACAGCCCGGGAAGAGCTCCTCTCCCAGCAATGCTCCTTCCCAGCAGCCCTGACCGCCCTCTGCATGAACTCGTACCTTGCAGGGCTGAGGGGGAACCTGGCTGACCCCGAGGAGGGCAGCAGGGGCTGGGCAGGGTTGCTTGATTTGGATCCCGGCTGCTTTCTTTACCTCCAGGTACCGCTCAAAGGGGGCTCTATGCTGGAGAAAGGGTTAACTGGGATTCTCTATAATTTGTTCCTATTTCCTTTCCCTCCCTTCAGCTCCTTCACAAAATGTTAATCTAATTGTGATAGTATCACTTTGATGACAATATGACAAGACAGACAAATTTGATTTTATTCTCCACAGAGCAAAGCATATGCTGCTTGGGAGACTTTGACAGAGAGAAGGACATAAAACAAATGGAGTTCATGAATATACAATTTTTATTGTACACAGTAGTGACATCCAAACTTCAGAGAATAGGTGGGTGAGACTTATGCTTTACTATTGAGATTAATGGGTACGTAAAAAAGTGCCAACAGAGAGTACTACAGTTTATGTTAAAAATGTCGACGTGGATAAGAATAATTTTCTTCTCAAGATGAATGATGCATTTAATGGCTGTGAGACATTCATGGCCAGTAGCAGTTCCTCAAAAGTAATTTTTTGTTGTTATTGTAAATTACATAATCTTAACTGCAATTATAGCCCTGTTTAGGTAAAGGTCAAGTTAGTACAGTGGATGGTTATAAACTAAGAGGGAAATTGGTAAATTTATTCCCTTGATGAAAGCTTATGAATGATTTTAAGCAAGATAATTTTTTTGTAACTCTATTTCTACTTTAATGTAATATAGCAAGTAAAGACAGCACACATTAACAAAGGGTAAATTAGATTTGTCTAAGTAAACATGTATCTGCAATAGGAGTAGTGTTGCTGTAGTAAGGACAGTCTGAAGGTTAAGTGTTCCATGTAAATGGTATAGATTCATTTTCGTGGAAAGCAAAAGGAGGGACAACCTCTGAAAAATTGCCTTTGATGGAATGCAATCTGTGCTCTCCTGAGCAGCACACAAATACTCTGCAACACATGAAACCGTACCCACCTCTCGGTGATAAGAAATTGGTTAGAGTCCTTTTGGTTTCAAAAGCCTGCCCTTAAACAATGCAATCTTCTTGGCGGTCCCTTCAGACTGATCAGGTTTGTTTTGTTAATATCGAGGTTAAAAAAAAAAAGTCAAACAAAAGAAAGAGGGAGAAGGTGCTTTGTATGCTAATGGAGGGTGTTATGAGTCTTAGTGCTCACTTTGCATACTTTACAGTAAAATCTGAATGAAAGCAGTTAAAGTCTTGGGAAGCTGCTCAAAAGGAGAAGGAAGCTTTCCCAAATCAGTGTCAAGCTCTTGCTCTGAAGAGCCTGTGTTGGGCTACGTCACATTTTCACAGTATTTAAGTGAAGCAAAAGCATCATTACACATAGTTGACATTTCTCTTCTGAGAACTTTTACCTACGTGGGCCATCACTGATCAATTTACCATACTGCTTTAACTATGACTCAGGGTCTTCTTCACTCCATCAGACCACAGAGATGTAATCTTTTCCTATTGGTGTCTCTTTTGGAGATGTAAATATTAGGTAATTAGTAGGAGAAAATCCCCTTTCTGTTCCTGTTAGATGCCAGAGACCTTCAAACAATTTACGTAAAAATATATGTAGTACATAATCTAATAATAAAATAAAGACATTGCTACATGTTTGGGCTTTTTTTTTTTCCGTCTTTGACAGATGAACAGCAATGGCTTGTTACTTGAGTTTGCCACCAATTAAAATGCACATTGGATCAACTCTGGCCTGTCACCCACCATTATTGGGAAAAGTTGGCTGGGGTCCAGGTTTTAGATGACTGGGGTTTATTTTTTTTTTTTCTTGGCCATAGTGCTTCTCGTCTCTGCTCTGTAAACTTGGCCTGGTAATTGAGATGCTGGGCAGTCCTTGCATCTGCTTTCTGGGGAGTTGCCTCACTTCAGGCTCTTGGGAATACCTGGTCATTTTTGTTACATGCATTTTTATTGTGGCAAGGGGAAAAGTCTCCATAATCTGCCCTGTGTAGGTATTATTAGAGCTGGTCTGAGTCCAGTACGGCACCTTTGGGCCATGATTAGTTTAGATACACATTGATATCCAGAACTTCTGTTAAATTTCTGTTTCACCTCACCTGTCTTTGGACCCTCCTAATCTTAACAGTAACAGTGAATAAGGAGAGATGGGAGCTCATTATCAGCAACAGTGAGTTATTTTTAATTTTAAATGCGAACTTGAACAAGTCCAAAAGAGCATAATACTGCTGAATAATAAATACAAAGCATTTTGAATATCTGGACATAAATATGAGCTATTATTCCAAGTCTGAAATGAAATCCAACTGAGGTGAAAAAAATCAGCACAAGATTCATAGATTCATTTAAAACCTTGCTTTCATGAATGACCTGCTACAAAACATTTTGAAACAGAAAGACCAGAGCCCGACTATGCAGAAACTGTACCAATATTTAACAAAATGAATTATGAAATGGATTGTTTGGAAATCAATGAGAAATTCAATTTGTAAGTTGGTAAAATGTTTAGATAAAATTTTCTGAACTGTTCTGGTTATTGTCCTCTTTTATGAATGAGGCTTCAACTTGAAACATGCTGAGCTGCTGAGGAACCACAGCCCTTGCTAGTGTCACCTCTTTGACACTTTTTTGTGCGAAGGTAAATAGCAATAAGATGGAAGGCAGTAGAAAATAAGGTCCATCGCCATTGCTCATTATTTGTAATTTGTGGAGTGTGACAGTGTGTTCAGCACTATGCACATCAGGAAGAGAGGAGGTCTCTGCCTCCAAGAGCTTGCAGTCTAACACAGGTACAGATAAGCCTGAATACAAACCATTTAGTGAAAGATTTAAGATGGCATTTAAAAAAAATTTTTATTAATATCCATATTGTCAAATTTGAGATGGACATGCTCTTTGGAAGGATATAGGCACAGGAAAAGACCCAATATCAGATGGTCTCTGTTTAGAAGGGACTGGAATGATAAGAAGATGTTATCAGGAACTCTAAGGTTGAAGAAAAACTTAAAGGCAACCATGGAGGTAGACTTGGAAACTCACAACTGGGCTCATATTAAGCTGGCATTTTTTGTGGGATAAAGTAAGCAAAAAGATCCAGTAGAGAGAAGATCCAGTGTGTAGACTTGTGCTGACTGAAGCAGAGTTTTGAAAATAAGGCATAGTCAAAAGTTAAAAGTTATGGAATAAGGACTGAGGAATAAGGAGTTTTGAATACAAAACATTGTGAGTTGGGTGGTTTTTACCATTTCATGGAGAGCAAGCAAGGCACTTTATATAAATAACATTTTATTTTATATGTCGTGGATTTTCGTCAGTTTAGATGCTGCAAGGTGCATCATTACAACTAAGAAAGAAAAAAACCACAAAACCAGACTTAATGTATATTTGTTTTTCACTAGAGTTGGTTTACAAATATGATTTTCCTCAAAACTGCAAAATGAATGAAAATAAATGCAGCAAATTTGAGGTTGCCCCTGCAGCTTTGTTGCTCCTTGTGAACTTTGGCACATGCCATCACATGCATATGCACAAGAGGCGAAACTCAGCTGGAAGCATGAGCAACCTCTGCTCGGTCCAGAAGCTAAAAAGCACCAAAAATATGGGGGCAGTGTGTGATAGCTCCCTCTTGGAGCTGGATCGGCCTGGGGATGGTGCTCATTTACATTCCTAACACTTGCACTGGGTTTTACTGTACTTCAGTGTTAATAAAAATGGCTAATTAACTGAAACACCCCCAATATTGATGGTGTACTGTAAATGTCACCTCTGAAATACACAGGACGTTCTTAAAGCAACACATTCCCGGGAGCGCGGGAGCCCCTGGGGCGGATTTCCTTCAGCCCGGATTTGTTCCGGAGGAGCTCCCTGTTGTGCTCAGCTCCAGAGCTGCGGCTCTGCCTCTCTCCCTCCTCAGGTCACAGTCACAATTCTGTGGGAAAATTTGCAGAAGGCCGGCATAACTCATTGTTTCACTTGCATAGTAATTAACAACTCCAGCAGTGGCGAGGCGGCCGCCTCTTCCTCTTGGCTGAATGTTAAGCTTGACCTACTCTCCCCTCTCCCCTCAGTTCACAACTCCTCTCATCTTCCAAAATTATGTGAGAAATGATTTTTCATGCTATTTGCATGTTTTAGAGCATCCATCATTATCATATGCACTGACAGCTTTATACTTCAGCTGTGACAGAGCTTGAAAAATGCTAGTCCTATCAATCAACATATTGTAGGTTTCCAAAATGAGATCTTCTCCAGCTGACATTTTCTTTTGCTTTTTCTTTTCCTTTTATTTTCTTCTCTTCAGCAACAATCTATGGCTTGCTTTTGCTTTTCATTTAATTGCACAATGTCTATAGATTTTAAAACACTGCATCAGAATGAAATGCTTCTGACCCGCTTCAGATTATTTGATTGAATTACTTTGCCATAAATCTTGTCTATTTTCATCACAAATACTGACCTCGGAGTTATTTTAGTAACTATCCTATTTCCAGTGGGCTTAGCTTCACCTGCCCACGTTATTTATGAACATTAATTTCACCCTCAGCTCTCAGCCTCTCAGCCAGGGAACAAAATAGGGTTTCTCTAAATTTTGCAAATATTTGATTCCAGTTAATAACTCTAACTGGAAGTAATATTAAACTCAAGAAATCCATGCCCAATATGTCCTAAGGTTGCTTTTTCTTACACATTTCGAGCTGTTTCTGAAGTCAGTTTCTAAATATCTCTTTGCCAGTGGAGACACTAAACATTAAAATTTTGAAGCAGTCAAAGATCTTTTTCAGTGTTTATGTCAATTATTCTCTCTTGTGTCCTCGTATCCTCAAATAATAAGATAAACCACTGTTTTGATAGCTAACATCATGGTTTGCTGATGATGTACTCAGCCTTGGGAAAACCCTTAAAGAAGCCAAAAAAAAGTTAAAAAATCAATCCTGATGATGGAGTTGTAATGTTGGAAGTTAGTGGCTTCAATATTATAATTCAATTATATTTAGCAAAAGCCACACTGTGTGAAAAACAGGGAAAATGGATTTTTTTTTACAGAAATAATTAAAAGAATTAGTCTTAGTGTAAGAATAAATTGGAAAAGCTTCTCTATTAAGTTTTGGTTGAAGACCACGCTAGTATGGTTTAAACCACTTGCTTATGTCTGAAAATTTTCCTGATTAAAGATTCCTAATTGCTGTCACATTGGCCAAAGAGCAGGGAAACTGGAAATGAAAATACACTGGAAAGCAAACTTACTAGTACTTAATTACTGGGGTTTTTTTTGTTGTCACAGTTGAAGCCATAGCCTGACTTCATTGAAAGCAACAGGAATTTTGCCATTGATTTGGCCAAGACTGGGACTTCACCCACTGAAATCCTACAGCAACTCTGGCTGCAGTTACCTCTTCCAGAGCTGAGCACAGACAAGGAGAAAGAGATGACTTTGAGGTAAGTTTTGGAATAAAGTGTTCATCCTCTCCAGTCCCACGGCTGTCAGGTTGCAGCCCAACCTCAGCTGCTTTGTTTGTTGCAGAGTTTTCGAGGTGGCGATTTTAATTAGGGATTTAGTGTGGAGTTATAAAACATTTTGTTGGCAGGCAAGATTAGCCTTGTTTGCTGATGTCATTGTGGAAATATGCAAAGGACTAAATCCTGAAGATTTTATTCAGGGCTCAGAAGGCTAAGAAACCCATGAAATTTATGGCAGGAATAAGCTCTGCCACTGTCTCCATCCTGGGACAGGATAGGGATTGTGGAGCTAAAACCTCTGGCCAAGAAAATCCTCCCACTCCGAGTCCCCTTGGGCTGTCATGGCATCTCTCTCCCTGCCACGGAATAGGGTCAAGGACCAAGTGAAACCACAACATTAGAGCACGTTTATTGTTCTCCAGTAGATTTTATAATCAGAGGACAGAAAAGGTGACTAAGATGCAAGAGGAACAGAGCAATTTGTCTTCTGCCTGCAGTTGATGCAGGTTTCACAGAAGTACTGAACAATTGATTCAGTGTAATGCTGAATTTTAATCAAATGGGAGAATAAGCCAACTTTTAATCAAGATTTTCCATAATGGATTATTTTCTTAATTGAATGAGTTCAGGAGACAAACAAATACAGCCTAGAGCTCAATGGCATTCTTCAAATATTGGTAAGCTTTCAATCTCAAATCACAGTGAAAGGCTCTGGAATAAAACCTCCACAGAACACAGCTGAAGGTTACATTCATCTTCTTAAAATAATCCAGGGTATGCAGGGAAGACCACTGCCAAATTAATTCATATTTCGGTACAATTATGCCTACTAAAATGTACACTAAGGTGACCAATCCTAAAGGTCAGTTGTAGATCTAAATATGAAGCCAGTTACCTTTTTTTCAATACAAGAGACGGAGTGATTTGGAGAAATAATTTACAGACATGTCAAAATTTTTCTCAGTAAAGGTGGAAAAACTTAAAATCAAGAGATTAAAAAAAAAAGGAAAGAAACAGAGCCCCTGACTGTGTTTGGGTGAATGAATAATTTTACAAAATACAGTATTTTACTTTTAAAAATTAAAAATATATTTGTAATGATGAGTGTGAAGCATAAGTAGCACAGTTGATGTATTGGTTTGATACATTACTCTTAAAAGAGAAAAAAATGTATTTTCAGTGCAGGTGACAAGATAGTTTCTTAATGGAATTATCCCAAGGAATGATAAACTGTGAAAGAGTGTAGGAAAAATTAAAATAAAGTCCATGAATTCCTACTCTCTCCTAATCAGGCACAGAGTGATTCTGTGGTTTATCAAAGCCCCACAGAGGGATTTTATTCAGCAGCCTTTGTGTTGATCTTGTTCAAATGTGTCTTGTGTTCTAAAGGATTATAAATTGCATAGAAAGTGTCTGTTTGGAAATTTCTCACAGAAGCACTTCTGCTTTAGGGAGTGGCCTGGTGTCTGCTAGCAGGTTTCCTTAGGAGACTTGCCCAACAAAAACAGGGAAATACATTTTGCTCTGCCAAGGGAATGGAAGGCAGTGTCCTCCCTCTTGCAAAATGTGCCTTGAGATCTTTAATTATCACCAGTGCATTTGAGCCATCAGACCAAAGCTGATCCCGGGCAGTGGCTCCCAGAGCACACAGGCTTGTTGATTTAGTTTGGTGGTGAGAAGGACTTTTCTACTCAGCTGCAGAGCCCTTAAGGTCATATCTAAATTTTCTTTGAAGGTCTAATATTTTGTATATAAATTTCTTGACCTAAATGTTTCTGATCTATGGAATGAGAATTTTGGCCAATCCGTTTGGAGAAAGTAAAACATTAGAGAGTGATATTGGCATCTTGTCCTTTCTCCTTACTAAAAGCATCACACTGTCTGCTGGGTGTTTTATTTTATTTTAAAGCCTGCAGCAGCTAATAATATACACTATAAAATGCATTTTTCCTTTATCAGAGATTGAATCCTACTCCTGAGTTCCTATGGAGTTGTTTCCTTTTGTTATGTAAAGAAAGCTGAAAAACCCCTGTCAAACTCATGTTATTGAGTATTAGTAAATATTAATATTTGATCAGCATCCTCTTTGCCTCTCTCTCCATTCTCCCAGCAGCTACGACTGAAGCAGAGCTGTGTGAAGAAGGAGAGAGTGCCACATATTTGGTGATTTTTCTGCTTCCTTCCTCCCATTCTCCAAGAATCTGCTCTCCAGCTGGACACCTGTCAGTAACATTTTATTGTCAATATATTATTGCTCTGATGAGTAAATAAAGATGTAGAGGCTAATCAGGGATAAAAATCTATGGTTTAATCACTAAATATTGTAACATTGATATAGAAAAGGTACATTTGTATTTTAATGGTGGGCAAGGCTAATTCTCAGGTACGCAAGTGAAATGACACCCAAGCAAGTAAGTCTTTCCTCCAGAACAGAACAGAACAGAAGTAATTATCCTTTGGTGACAATCATTAATGTACTTGATGGTATGAATCAAATTCTGCCCTTAAACACACACAGATTTTGCTGCTTAAATAGGGGCATGACTATGTTCAGAAAACAATATTACTCCAATTAAAAGTTCTAAAACTTGAAACCACTGTCAATTCAAAAATCTCAATTACCAATAGTCAAAATTTTGCTTAAAGACTTCTAAGAACCTTTGATTCAATAAAAGGTTTTGTGTGAAAGTCCTCTGATAACAGAAATCAAGATAAAACATTCCTACGTAATTGCAAAGGGATGATTCAGAACTGATATAATCCCAAGCATTGAAACATGTATACTGTGAATTTTATGTACTAGCAGGTGGAAACTGCTGCCAAGCACTACAGCAAATGCCATTGTTTGAACTGAAAGGACAACTGCTCTGAGCTCTGGAGTTAAGATTAAACCATCTTAAGCGTATTAAATAATCACAGCTGATTAAAATATATTAAAAGAGTTACAAGTTATAGCTCCAGAATTCTGCAGACTCTAACCAAATTCACTCATACTTTTAGTGGATGAACTGAGGACAAATGTGCAAGGATACAAAAAGAAAAAGGATAAAAAATACTGAACAGCTATTGCATTGTTTGGGGCAAAAAATACCAGATGTGTGTAAGGAACAGTCTAGTCCTTTATTGTAAAACGTCTATAGTTTAACATTCTACCTGTGGCATTAGCTATAAAAAGGATACTTTTAAACCCCTAAGTAAGTAGGATAATAGTATCCTAAATCTAATAAAATGTGACATCAGATATCAGAAAATATGATTTTCTGCCAACCAGGCTGGTAAGCTACTTTATGTGACACTTTTCAAAAAGAGAACATTCTTCCTGTGTCTCTTAACATTGTGTCTGAAGGGGTAAACTGCCAGTTAGGGGACATGTGTGACGATGAAGAGACCCTCTGTGCAGCTGACATGTTGTCCACTCATGTATGGCTGCATGTCACCTCATTTTTGCTGTTGTAGGACCTGGGGCAAGTATTTGATGCAATACTGGCTTTTTTCCTTCTCACTCAATATTTATTTTGTCTTGCTGTTTCCAAAGCTCTGTAAAACTGCTTTCATAGGGACAGAGAGGTGGGTGGTTTTTTCCTTTCCCTTTCCTCTCTTTCTCTCTTTGTTGTTTTTTTGTTTTTGTTTTTGTTTTTTTTGGTGGGGGGTGTTGTTTGTTTGTTTGTTTGATGGGATATTTTATGGTTTTCTTTCACCTAATACCTTTCTAAGGTGCTTCAGCCTCATAGGGGATCTTGCAGGTGATGCTCAGTATCTCGCAGGGTTTGTAAGTGACTCACATGATGGAAAACTCAAGGATGTTGGTCTGGCTGTGAGACAAAAGAAGTGTGTGCTATGTGCAGGGAAGATGTGCCTTGCAGGATGCACTTTTCCATCAGCAGGCCTAGTTCCCCTCGCACAAAAAAAAAAGTCAGAGGATAAGTAGTGTCCAGAGTGCCCTTTCCCTCCTGCCTCCCATTCCCATGCTGGCATGCTCAGAGGAGGGAAAGCAATCACATTGTTTTTCACTCAGCCCACACCAATGTCCCCCACTCATGGTGCCAGGAAGCTGGTGCCTTCCTTCACATCTCCCGGTGGGTGAAGGGACACCTCAGCACTTGGACACAACCGAGAGACCAACCTGGGGCTGGGAAAAGCCAGAAAGCCTTAAATCGCTGGTGTGGGGGTATAATTGATCCCTTTTCTGCCTCCTGGGTTCCACAAACAACAGGAACAAACACCACACCCTGATGTGCATACGTTTATCTTCGTGAAACTTCATTATCAGCTTATCTGAGGGCATTGCTGATCTGGAGCTATCATCCCACGTTTCACATTCCCATGTCAGTCTGAACCCTAAAGTGCAAGAGTGGATGTATAATCATAATCTAACCCTCACAATACTAAATCTTTTTTTTTTTCTTTTTGCTGCTAAATTAATAGCAGAAGTGGTAATTGAACCTTTTGGTGGCTTGGGTTTACCCTGCCACAATCATGCCGGAGTAGGACACAGAAAGGTGACTGTCGTGCAATGGTTGAAGCATTCTCATGTCTCCTTTGGGTATACCATAAAACCATAAAAACCTGTTTCCCTGAAGGAAAGCTGAGCTAGGAAGGGAGGAAGGCAGGAAGGGAGGCTTGTGAATTGCCTACACCTGAATGAAAGCTGGCCAAAGTCACACAACCCTTGCAGGAAGAATACAGACATTCTGAGCTCTGTACATAACAGGAAGACACACAAATATATTGTGTAAAAACCATACACGCAGTGCTGTCTGATCTGCAAACAGTGGCAAGAAGAGTCAAGATTGCTCATTTTAAGAAGCTTTTGACAGTTGCTGTCAGGTTGGTACTTGTACAGCCAGGATAGGAACCTTGTAAGTGAGGAAACACAGAGATATGTGTGGAATTACTGTTATTCAGGCATGACCATTTCACCTGCCCTCAGCCCATTAGGCCACCAGTTTTACAACTCCTAGACACTTACACAGCTCTGGATATGCTCTGTTATGTAAATGCAAAAGCTTTGCCTTTTTTTTTTTCTTTCCAAATGAAATTGAGAAATGAGGAATTCCCTGCAGTGCATTCTTTGTTAGAAGACATTGGAAGAAGAATTTATAGGTAAATATTCAGTCTAGTTTCATCAAGGTAAGAGTGGGGAAATAGTGCCAGCACCTTATTTTAAAACTTTGTACAGTATTTGAAGGATCACTTGTCCATCAAATATATTTTATTTGTAAAGAAAACCTAATATTACTATGAGGTATAAAGATTACACTGTCATTCATCTCAACTGGCCCCATCTCCATTCTAGTCATATGGAATATTCTGCAAGTACTTGCAGTGAATTTTGAAACCTTAGATCACCTCATTGCATTAAAGTTTTCATAACTGTAAGTCTGCTGAAAACTTCCTATAGTAATAAATACTTCTCTCTCCATAATGAATGATTTTTATACTTTGCATGCCTTAATATTTATCTTTCATTCAAGTGCTTGACAGGCTTGGTTATTCAACTGAATGACATAGCATTATACAAAAATAACTCTATTTTTGTCAAGGGCTGGGAACAATCTACTTCTCTTCCGCAGTAGTTCGTAGAAAAAAAATATAAAGTAAATGAAGACTGTGAGCCCATGATATATGGGGCAGAAGAAAAGGCAGAGATGGCTCTGCCCAGGCTCCACATGAATTTTGAGCAGCACCAGGATCTTTGTGTCCAGCTTCATGTGCTCATCTTCGCCTCTGCACCAGAACCTCCCATATCCCTGCCATGCCCAGAAGCCCTGAGTAAAAGAATTTTTCTTTTTTTTCAGAGAATTATTGTCCCATCATAAAACACCTTTGCAACATGAAAGTGGCATAAGGGGGTCACGGAGGTGATGGCACCCAGTTGACATGCTTTGAAGTTGTCATTTTTTAGCAGCAGAGAAGCCCCATGTTTGCAGTGGTGATGATCTGTGTGGGAGGTTGGGTGGACGGCCTCAAAGGTCCAATTACTGTAATAATGAGAGACAGGAAATGTTTCCATCTTGGGGTTTAATTTTCTTGAATGATTTTTCAGAGGCAATGGTGTCATTTCGCCTAAAACCGGGCAGGATTTCCCAGTCTTCATTTTCCTTATACCTGAGTTGGATAAGTAGGATTGTACCAAACTTGCTGGGAGCAGCAGTTTCCACAGGGAGGAAAGCATTCCACAGCCCCACACCTGCCTGGTGGTCAGCCAGCAGTGGCCTCTGGGGCAGTACAGAAGTGAAAAAGAAGGGCTGTGCTTTGACTTTACAAGCTTCAGTTGTTTCCTGCCATCTATATTAGAAATTAGCTGCCTTTTTTTTTTTTTTTCATTTTATGAGCATTTTAATTATAGTTTCCCTATTTCAGTTCTACTAAATATGAATGAAGCAGGTGAAGTGTAGCCCAGTTGGAGCATTATACTGTTTAGTGCTGGTTACTATCTTTAGCAGAGAAGCTGGAATTCATTCTCATCTCATTTGCTGAGCGCTCTATCATTAAAGTGTCATTGAGAACTGACACCACTTAATTTTAGCAGCTTTCAATTCTCGTTTGCAGCAAGAATAGCTTTAAATGGAGAGGAGTGCAAATTACAGAGAGAGGGATATTTTTACACCACACTCAGCATTTTATCAAACAAAGCAGCCTCACGGGGAATAGGGGACAATACATTATAAAACCAAACTCTCCTCTGATGCTGGTAAATGGGTATTTAATCTTCCTATTGCAGGCATCCACTCTGATGAGCCTGTAATGAATATACTGCCTGGGACATTATCTGAGCTGTTGTGTTTTCCTATTCCCCAAAATATCCTTTAGTTTTTATTTCGGGTGTGGTCAAAGAGCAAGCTGGGGAGCTCAGCTGCTCCCTGCAGACCTCAGAGGAATCTGAACCTTGTTGCAGGCAAACCAGTTCAGGACATATTTTCTCTTCTCTTCATTGCATAATTGCTTTTTCCTCCCGGTGCAGTTTGAACCCTTAAGGGGTTAAGAAAATCACTTACTTGGGGTCGGTGGCAATTTTTAACCTATTCAGCTTAGCTTCCCTGCCTAACTGGATGTAAAATATCCTCTTGTTGCATTGCGTTTTGAGATTCTGCCTTTCTCTTGGAAATCCGGTACTGAATGGATGCTCTACTGTGTATTACATTTTCTCATCAATTATATATGCAAAAGTTCAAATTTCTAGCTCCCAAACTATATAATCTTCCTGGAGTTAAGGTAAAATAGGCAGGTGTATCATGGTAATTAATTTTGATGCCAGAAATACCAATAAATAACTTTTTTGGGATAAAATGTTAGAATACTTTTAGCTAAGGATGAATGTGTATTTGAGGGCATATCTACAGTGTTATAAAACTTGAAAATAGTGCCCATAGTAATATCATAATACCTTAAGGTACAGGTGTCTGCAGTTCTGTAGAAAGTCAGTGCTCTGAAGCTGGAAGAAGGATTCGTACGGAAATCAGGGTCCCCATCAGCCTGCACTAACCTGTGGTGTTGCCACTTGATTGAAATATGATTAATCTGGTTTTGTTTAAACTTCTTTTAACAGACACTGCTGATTTTATACAGACAATTTTTGCCCTGACAGTTTCACTGCAGAAAGTTTTAGGAGTAATTGTATGCTCAGGATGGCTTCATTTGGGGGGTGATGTGAGACCCTGTGAGGATTTTTGCCCTTCAGGTACTGATGTTTCCTTACGTTCATTTTAACACAGTTTTTGCCTCACAGTTTTTGCAGAGTTTGATGTTTATTACGGGGCTTTCCTCTTCTGCCTGCTCCAGTTTGTGATGACTCACGTGATGGTTGTTCCCAGCTATCAATCCCTCTGACAGGGGTACCCTGTGCCATGATAGTGTCATGTGGCCCACCTCGGGGGGAAGGTGCTGGTGACATGTGCTGCTGTGCCACCACAGCCCATTTCCCTCTTGGAGAGGAAGAGGGGAGGAGGAGGAAAGTGCCCACTGAGTGTCCCATGACCCAGCTGGTGCCAGAGTGGGAAGGTGATGGGTGGATGAGCAGTGAGGGGGCGTGCAGATGAGTAATGAAGTGACAATTTAAAACAGGGAAGAATCTGAAGGGCCAGCCAGGGACTGACGTTGCAATTAATTCTCCTGGTCTGATGTTTCATTGGGTTGCTGCATTTTGACTTGATTGCTTGATGGAGCACACTGGGGGTGAAATGATGTTGTGGAGTGTTGAGAATCCAAGTTCAAAGGACATTCCACTATCCACTGTTAATTTCTCATCTAACTAAGGGAAAAACTTAATTCTGCGTCATGACTTCCCAAGAAGCTAAAATAAGACTACGACTGAAATTTTTGTGTTAATCTTTCTATTTTCAGAAATACTAATTTCATCCAACATCACTTTCCAAAGTGTTTTGCTTTCATTTTTAAAGTATTTAAGCTATTTGCAGTTATTGCAGTCATCGGTATTTTGCTCTTAGTATAAGATATTTCCACCTAGAAAGTTTCGTTATCAGGCTTTTTCTGGCATAATTTTGTGTCCCCTTGAGCTTGCATTTGACTAGCTCGAATACCATTGCTGCATGTCTCTTCCTTGGTGCCTTTAGTGTTTTGTGTATCGCATTGAAGTCCCTCATAAGATCCTCTTTTCCAAACCATACAGACCTACTTTTTCTAACCTCTCTGAATATATAAGACCCTTGAGTCTTTATATCATTCTGGATGCCCTTAGCTTTGCCTTCTTCCATTTTTTTGGTACTTTATTCTGTAAGTAAAACTAAGACCATGCATTTTACTACAAATGTATGACCTCTTTTTTATTTTTCGCTTGTTTGTTTGTTTAGATAACTTTTGATATCTCTTTGGGTTTTTTTTTTTTTATTCTTGGATTATGCTTTGGTTTTGTTCTTTGTGATGCTGATTCTTCAAGCTCCACAATGTATCCATCTGACTTGTATGGGCTCCTCCTATTTTGTACTGCAATAACAGAAATCAGACTCTGTATCACTGCAGTGACACTTTGACTCCTTATGTTTCTCCCTCTCTTTTAAACACATCACATTTGAACTTTGTCCATGCAAAAGACCTTTTCATTATGCTGCAATTTTACATCATCTGCGATGGTAGGAAAGAGTTTAAGAGGCTTGGTGAGGCATGGGAGTCACCACTTTTTACCTCTTTGAGAAGTGTGTAAAGCCATAAAATAATTCTAAAACGCTGCCACCCCTGAGAGCTGGGAGTGGTCCTTGTGAACCTCGCTGTGAAGTGGAAGGAAGCTGGCCTGGTACCACTGAGTTTGCTGTCAGTAGCAAAATCACCTAAACCTTGTACACTCAGCCCCTGTTCCTGCTGTGACAGCACAAAGCAGGATTGAAGAGACACTTGGCCATGGACAAAGTACAATTTCAGACATGCTTGAACAGCAGACAGAGTCATAACTTAGGCCATCAGAGCATATTTCATAGAAGAGAGGAATGCTGGCTTTTTGTTTCAAAATGCCAGTAAAAATCAAGTGGTCCTTAAAACAAAAGTGTGTCAATGTGTTTGATGGATAAATGGGACTAAAACTGAAACTCAGCTCCAGTTTAAGACCTACATCTGAATTTAAAAGAGTTCCTATCTACTACAAAAGTAACATTTTCCTCTTAAATGTTTGGAATACTGTTGTTAACACCAATCCTCCTGATTGCAAGAGCTGAGAAAGATCATCCAGTAAAAAAATGAAATGTCTGAGCTTCTTCATTTTCAGTGTAGAAGAAAAGGGTCAAATGTCAATGAGAGTCAAGCTTCCAATATATTTTCCCCATCTGTCAGATCTTCGGTGGTACATGTTTTATTTAAAGTTTGATTTACTGTTTCCACTGTATATTGAGTCATTTTTTTACACAATGGCCTTACAGCACAAAACAGGAAAAGAGAAGGTTTTTTAGAAGATACTCAAATTTGACAGTAATTACTGGTAATATGTTCATCAAGTGGAAGATTCCAATACTTTTAAAACACTTAAAACAACAGGTTTTCAAAGAGTTTTATAGGAATAGGCATGAAAGGTTACTTTCTTCAGTTCTTAAGAACAGAGCTAAGAAGACAATGGAAGTTTCTAGCTTCCTTGTTATTTCTCTCAAGACTAAGAGCAAAAAATCAACTCCTTCATGATGCTTGATGTACTCACTTCTGAGGAATCCTTATCTTTCTTTGCAACCCTAAATTAAAATTATTATAAGGCCATGTAAAAGTTCAGGGTAGATGGCAAAAAAACCTGGGCAAACTTCTTTGTATGGTGAGCAGAGGCACAATCATCGTTGTCTGCCTTGTCTGTTATTTAACAGGGCTTTTTCTGCTTTCAGAGGAGAGGAGCAATCAACCTTTATGTCTGCTTAGACCATGGTTTCCCTCTCTGCTGATAATGTTAACAAGAGTTCCAATTATTGTCAATCACCATGGCATTTTCGCTAACATGAATACCAACAGCACTGACTCATTTCTCATATGGTCACCAGTTTTTGTCATTCTCGACCTGATCCAGGTTAGCATCAGCGACTGACAAAAGAAATGTTCCACATACCCTTACCAGGTTCTTCAATCATCCAATCTGCTCAGTCAGTCTGAATTTATTGACCACTTCTTTTGGTATTGTTCCTATTTCCCCAGCAGTATTTCCTTCTTTTCCACAATAGAAGAGTTGTGAAAAGAGAATATTTAAACCTGGTTTGCTGCTTTCATTACCTCGGTTTTATGACAATGAAACTCACTGAATCAATTGACTTGTGATGTGGATATATCAGTGTGATGATTTAGACACACAGTTCTTTTAAACCAGTAATTTCCACTGAGTTTTTTTGCTCTTCAGTAATCTTCAGGCACCTGAAGTTATTTATACTGACCCTTGAGCAATCACCTTCTCAGCCATACCTCTATCTTCTGCAGTCCGTTGTATCTCCCTACTCTCACCTTACAGGATATCCTACATCCTTACATACACCACATGAAACGCTCACCCTTTCAAAATTATTTAATTTCCACAGAAAAAGCAGGATTGACGGCTCTGTTCATCTGTAATGGAGGCAACGATAATATACCCAGGCCACCTTCTCTGTCTCCCTCCTGACCTAAAAGTATGTGAGTCAATTTACCATTCAGAATAATGTCTTCTGTCTTGTGTCCTTCTGCGGAAATTTCAAGTTGACTACTGGGTAGTGGAGGCTGTGGCAATATCTCAGGAACTACAGGGTCAAAGAGTATTTTCTCTTATATACAGCTGGCTTGGTAGGGTGTTGAACAGCAAGTAACCCTGAGTGGTCTTACAGTCTGAACCCAGATGAGCTATCTGTGTCCTACTGATCTCTCCAGTTTCTAGTTTATCTCTTTTATTTTTTTTTTCATGCATTACACACAAGTATGAAGTTGTTGCCCAAAGGTACCAAAGTGACACAGTTGTCTTTGGCCATTTGTCACTTGTCCTCCATGTCCCTTCCTTCCTTCCTTCCTTCCTTCCTTCCTCCCTCCCTCCCTCCAGCACTCGAAATTTCTCCAGCACTGCTAGTGGTACCTTGCAGCTGTTACTCAGATTTTCTCAGTTCCTAGTACTCAAAGGAAAAACAAGGAAGAAATTACAGCATCAAAGCTTCTCTCCATATTTTTAGAGTTTGATCCAGGGTATTATTCAGTAGTGCATGGATAAAACTCGTATCTGTTGCTGCTCCTAACTGCATTTGAATTCTGGAGGATAGGTTTAAAAATTTTCATGTTTAGCATAGTTAGGACATGTAAATGTTGTTCACAAGAGAGTAGGGACTACTTGCCAGTATAAGGGATTTAGGATCAAGTTCTATGCTTGCTCTGTCCA
>VYZQ01063826.1:30498-48229 GCA_013400655.1 Mystacornis crossleyi | reverse complement strand
AAAAAAAAAAAAAGAGAGACACAGAAAGTTTGGACATAGCAATAAAAAAGAAGAAAACAACTACAAAATCACAAAATTGGGTTCCCTTAAATCCTGACATTTATCACACCCTGGGATTTACTTTTACTGCAGTATTTAAAGGATTTCCTACTCTTAGACTTGGGAATACTGCAAATAGCACAGTAAATTTAACTACTATGAGCAGTAAATGTCAAGATTTTAATGGTGCCTACTGTATGCCAGTTGGTTAGAGAGTCACCCATAAGATCTGATTCTGCCCTCAGTTACATCTATGTAAACCAGGAGTGAGGGTACTTAATTCAAGTGAGTTACCATCACATGAAACCTATGAGAAATCAGAATCCAGGTCTGTATGCAAAATCTTGTTTGGAAGAAAAGCATTTGTTTGAAACAGTTCTTTCCAGAAAAAAAGAAATCCTTGTTGAAATCAAAGGATTGGGATGGGACATCAGGATCCAAGACTCAGTTCCCATTGCAGGGGTGCTACTCATGTCGGCAGAGACCGGCCATCACTTGTTTTGCATTTATGTTTCTTGTAGATACGAAATCCATGAGGGCAGAGCTGATGCTCCTTCTGTCGGAATAAGACTCCACGTCTACACACCATCAATGATGGTATTAAACAAAAATAAAATAACTTCTACTATATCCAGAGACTTTTTTTTTCCTCCTTCTCCTTGAGTCTTGCAATACACCAAATAGCATTCTTGTGCTTAAGAGAAGCTCCTTTAATACAACCTCCTATTTCTTTCTAGAAAGCAGCATAAAGCCATGGAGGATACTGCAATAATGTGGAACCAAGTGCCACAGGCTGCGGCTCCAGTTGTGAAAAAAAATGTGCTTAACTCTGCTTAACAGACCAAAACCATGCTGAATGACGGCTCTGTGAAGGCAAAGAATCTTCTTTTATATCAAAAGGGTTTTTATCAAAAACATCCTCTGAGGCCTACACCAAAGACAAGCCCCTTGCAGTTGACACTTGCAGAGTTGTCATGCAAAGCCACCAGCCACTTCCTGCAGCCCTCCCAGGATGTCCCACGCATTCTTATACCCTGCCGCCTCTCAAGACAGCAGCCAGCAGCATGCACTCCCTGCGAGGTTTCCTTGAGACCGTTCAACACAACAAATCTCCAGTCACACTATAGGTAACAATATGGAAAATCATGTTGAAGTATCTTAAACTTTTAAAATGTGCTGTGGCTTTCTCAGGGGTATGCTTCTTTCTGACATTAAAAAATAGATGTTAGATGGAATCTTGAGATTTGGTATTCTAAGTAAAGGATTCCAAAGTTTTGGTACAGCTAACCACATTCCCTTAGACATACCCCAGTTTTATTACCCAATAGAGGTTATTTCAGATCCTTCTATTTTCAGTCTGCCACACACTAAGTACTCATCATTTTATGACACATAGTTACATGGACTAAGATAATGGTAATTATATCTCATACTTCAAAGCAATTACCCTGTGAGGTGAGGAAGGGCTCCTTCTTCCACATTCCACAATAGAGTATTTGCAGCATGGAGTTATTCACCTTTCTGAGATGCATTAGCTATTGGTCAGAGTCAGAAGCAAGATACCAGATTTAATGGATTAAAGGTCTGATCCATTATCACACATCTTATAATTATCCAGAAGCATAAGTCTTTACAGTAATTAATCAGTGAGAGATTAGTGAATATTCCCAGTGGGAAGATACTAAGTCTGAGAAATAAGTGTAGTTTGGTGATGTCCTTAATTAGATATTGACTCATTATCCAGAACGCTTGTGTTTTTGGACAGGATGGTCACATGCAAATTAAAAAAAAAAAAAATCCTATTTTCTTGTAGTCCTTAAAGGATATAAGGTAATTATTCCAGAAATTTACATATGAACTCTATATACTCTGTGCTAGGAGATTCTGTTTTCAGCTTCTCTGTAGGTATGGATATATTCTTGTAGCAGCTCTGGATGCAGCCAGAAAATGGAGTGGGTGGTTGTGAGCAAGGCAACTGTTCTGCCACTCTGACCCCCAGAGGAACTCCTAATCAGAGAAAAAGGGATCACCAGCCCTGTTATAGGACCCGGACCAATCTGCCAATGCATAGATGGTTGGGGTGCCTCAGTGCCCATTAAAGGAAATCTGAAGGATGAGGGAAGAGATAATGAACACATGGCAACAAGGAAAAGTAATTCCCTGAATTTTGACTCCTAGCTGTTAAGATCTTGAAACTCCACATGAAGATGCTCTGGGTTTTTTCCCCCTAACTGCCTTCATAATCAACAGTTGACCTCTGTGAAACACGCTGGTTCTCATGTTCTGAGCCCAAACAGTCCTGCAAACAGCAGAAATGGGAGCCCTGGGAGACCTTACTAGTCTCTGCGCAGAGGTGGGTTTTCCTCCTTATTAGTTTCCTGTATCCTAAGCCCATGCAAGGACTACTGCACTGGTTTAACTCAGCTTCGGCTTTCCTACTCTCAAGGACTGAGCAGAGAACCTTCTATGTCTGTGCACGAATTCACAAAATCCTGTTTTTCACCCCAGCAGGTAGTGCCGACGAGGTGTCATTACTATTAAGTCTAGACATGAAGTATGTGTCCTTTTCACAAAAACAGAAGTGTTCAATCTTTTTTACTGATATCCTACTTCACATTAATTTTATTTGGGATTTTTACACAAGGCAACTCCAAAGGAAACAGGTTTTCATAAGATTTCACAGCCCCTAAGGAGACAGAGAGCTAGAAGCGCGTCTCGAGCCTCCTCCACGCCTTGTCTCACTTGCAAAGAAATGGGCCAACACTGTGATGAGGTCTGTTAAAGGCTCCCTCAGCTCTTTAGTCGCCTCCTCTCATTCCTGACATTGTGTCCCCTTCTGTGTGCAGCACCATCTCACATTTCCTATACTCCAAATAACTTCTCACTCCTCCCTCAACTCCTTCCTTCGAGGAACCTTCCTTCCTTTTTCTCCTCAACAGTCAGCTCATCTCTCTTCCCCCCCACTGAGCTGTGAGCTTACTGGAACAGGGAATATGCTGTATTCTCAAAGTACTCTATAAACATGTTTAATAACAATCTTTTTCAACCCTTGATCTTTCCTGGATGAATCCCACTTAATCCTCACTGAGATTTTTATGAATGGATTTTCCTTACCCTTTCAGCAACATCTTTTTGCTAATATTTTTATGTCAGCAACTAAGTGGGAGATAGACTGTAGCTGCTAAAAATAAAGAATAAAAGACAAAAAAACGCTAATTACTCAGATCAAAACAAAATCTGGAGAAGTGAGTCATAACTCAAAAGAAAGGGAAGAATGTCTTGCTTTTCACTGGCAAATGAAAAAAAAAACTACAGAAAATTAAATTCCTCTCCTCCTCTTACATTTAGGAGATTATTGTCATCTTTAAGTTAACCAAACTAGATCATACTGGAGCTTTCACTTCTAGGCTGCAAGTAAGAAATGAAAGATGTCACTAAAACACACACGAGTGGCAAGGCAAGAAAGCCAAACAGCTTGAGCTTTACAAATGAAAGAGATGAAATTGCCACAGCACTAAATAAAAGGAAGAATTCAAAGCAAAGAACACAAACTACTTCTGACTATGCAAAGCCAGTAAGATAGTACAACTGGTACAAGGCTGTCTGCTTGTACACTGTGCCAGTTACGGAACTAGCATGCACCAAAATAATTTGTAAATAGATATCTATTGCTTTGAGCTCTTATTTTAAGAAAAATTTCAGTAGCATGCAAGCTATAAATACTTCTGGATCCATCCTTGATGCAACTACACTGCAGTATTTGTAAATAAGTCTTTTATGCATTATTTAGTGTTTCAACTGTGGAAAAATACTTTCATAATACAGTAACTTAGATGTCTGAGATAATGCTCATGGGTCAAGTACACAGATGACATGAAGAATGATGTAAGATATATATGAGACTTGCCATATCTTACTCCTTCTGTAGCCTTTCTTAATAAAAATCAACTTTCTAAATTACTGATCATTGATTTAATAGGTTTTTATATGTATTTGCATGCAGGCAGGCATATTTTTTTTGCTACTATCAAGTGTGTTATCACATAGATCTTGTGTCCAAAGCTGGTAAAACATAGTATTGGACGACTTAGAAGTTGAAAAAATTATCAACACCTGTTCATTAAAACGTCAAAAGCAATCCATAATTTTCAAAATATCACTTCTATTTGTTATTTATTTAAAGGCTTATGGAATATGACAGTCTCAGAGAGGTGGGCTGAGATTAGCCCCTCAAGAAAAATAGTCCACATCTCACAGATTGGTGGAGAGGGGGACAACCACAGGCTAAGTAAATACACTTAACAGACAACTATACCCATCAGACCATAACATGGACTACATTTTGTTTGTGGGCTATTTATATGTGCCATTACTAGACAGAGAAGTCTTTCACTTGCTGAATCTTAGTCTGCTATGCACTGAGTGCTTTAACTTCTATCATTACAAATGTTTACTCCTTCTCTAATGTAATACCAAATTGCACCAATTTTCATAATAAAACCTTTGCCCCATATAAATAGTTTATTCGTGCAAATAAGAAAAAGTAGGAAGAATTAAACTTTCTTTTTTTTTAAGAAATTATATACACTGTGAAGGATCAAGGACATAATGAATTTTTTTTTTTTAAATACTTCTGCAACCCAGCTTACACTTGTTGAAACCAGAGTTTGTTGATTTCACTCTGCAGTCACAAAACCTATCTTTAAAACTAATTTGGGGAGTGCTTCCATAATGGTAGCTTAAATATCAGCTACAGAGATTCTCCCATCTTTGAAAAATACATCAGTCCTGATACCCTCCCTGTCCCTTACGCTCTGTTGAGGATGACAGCTCTGTAGAAAGAATCTCTAATGCTGCTTGAAGGCACAGTGTTCATTCCCGGTAACAAGATGGTCAAAGTCAAAATTTGGAACTACAGACAAGCTGATCCAAAAGGAAGGGGTATGAAGACAGTGTTCAGATGAAAAGGCCAGCCTCAGAAGAAAGCACTAATAATGATGTTTTGAAAGAGCAGAAAGGCTGAGAGCGAACACTGGGCCAATCAGTTATATGGAAAGTAGCTGTATAGGATATACTCTCGAATGCATTAGTGGAGCAACTGAACAGTTGTTTTATTAAAAGATATTATGAACTCTCTGATCATAACCGCAGCTGCTACTTGTATCCCAGTAGACTAATATGCTCTGTTTTCCCTCCTAAGGCACGTTTGGGACAATTGTGGGGGCACACATGGGCGGGGAAAAATTGCAGTGAGAAGATGTGCCAGGATTCCACATTTCAAACAATATGTTACCAAATATGATGAAATGAAAATTTTTATTAATTTGGAAGTATGTTCCCTATTACAAGCAACGTATACAAGATGGAGCAGCTTCCTGTCTATATTATGTAACAGATTCGCTCAGGAAAGGCCTTAAAAACAAAAGTGTGTGGGATGCATACCCATAATAAATGTCCACAGCTGGGTGCCCAGATCACTTCTTTATACACTCACATGAACACCAGGTAATAGAGGTTCTTCCAAGAAAGTACAGATTTTGGACAAAGAAAGAACTAGCTTTGTAAAATAAGGAGGCCACAGCTGCCATTTGCACCTGCCAAGTCATATTCACATCTCATCATCTGGTAAAGAAATAGTCATATCCCAACACAGTTCTTCCACACAAATCTCATCGTATTAGGTCCCTTATGTTTCACTAGCCATTCCTGTATGCACATATTTGTACATTTATGTGTCTAGCTGCGGTAGACATGCATTCTGGATCATTATTAGTTTTGAAAGGGTTTTTAATTTTAGAAAATGCAGTAGCAAAAATATTGTCAGACTCATATTCCAATTTAAATATTAGAGTGATGTCTCATTGTCTTTCAGTATAAAAAAATTAGAGGAGATTATGATTTTTTAAAATGATGCTACTTTTATATGATATTGCAAAGAGAATAAGGTACTTTCCTTTAAACCGATTTCCAAAGCTATATCTGAGATCTATATCTGCTGTTTATGGATCACAACTAACTTTATAGTCATGTATAAACTGTACTTCTGAGTGCTGTAAGAGGTATCCCCTGTCTCACAATAAAAATATTATGGAACATTATATTTCCATATAGTAATGGCACTCTTATTTTACTAGTAGGAAAGGTATTGTACTAATTTAATTGACTAACATAAAAGTCTCACAAGCAAGATCAATATTTTATTTTCTCAACAGTTTTTGTCAATGAAGATTTAATTTCCCGTGCAGAGAAGGTGTTTGTATAGCTCACGGATATAAGTGGGGTGTGGTCCTTTCTGTGGAGCCCAGAGGCTTTGACCTATCCCCCTGCCCCAGTCCCACAAGAGCCTCAACACCAAAACACAAGTCTAGATGTCAGTAAGTAGAGGATTTATTTGTAACCCTATAATAAACTTGTCCCTTGATCCAAAATCATATTAATTCTGTATGTTTTAGTTTATGCTTGAACTAAAGATTTCTGACAGCTTAGCTATGTCTGTTGGGATGTGAAGATAAGAAAACATAAGCAAAATGGAAAAAAAACCCTTAGCATGTTTCACAGGTTGACATCAGAAGATTGAGGCTTCTGTAAAAGGTAAATATTATCCTAATCTCTCTTGTAAATCTAGAATGGTTGTTCTCAACTCTTTTTACATTGAATGCAAGAATGCAGAAACACATGCAAGTTAGCTTAAATACAGTAATATTTAAAGACAATAAAATTAGAATGCTGCAAATCTGCAGTTACAATCCAGAAGCTTGGCACAATGGACAGATATGTGAACTTTCCCTGAACCTAAAACCAAGTGCTACTTGAGAGAAATTTTCGGTTGATCTGGGTCAGCTGCTGATGCTGCATGGAAGCCATTGACACTTTGGTGACCAGAGCCAGGTTTCACAATGAACGTCCCGTTTGCTCAAAACCAAAACTCCCCAAAATTTCAAAAGTTATAAATTAGAGACAGAACTCCACAAGTCTCTAATTAGACTATAATCTGTCTACAGAACATATTTATTTACTGTTCTGTTAATCCTTACAGGCTTCTCATCTAAAGGAAAGAAAAATATCCTTTCCACCTGTACTTACAGACTGCTCCACAAACGACACCATGCAGCACCAGACACAGGTTTTCCAGGCTACCGTTGTCATAAACAAGGAGAAATACCAAAACTCGTCAAAGTGTTTTAAAAATAAAGTCAAAGATGTAAGCAAAACCTCATTTTACAGTGTGAATTAAGAAAATGGCAAGCTCTGAAGCGAGTGAGGTCTGATGGAATTAGATGAGAAAACTACAGTCACTTTGGCCATTTCAGTGGATTGACTCCTGAGGAGAAGACACTCCTACCTATCACAAGATGCTAATAATAAAAATTATTATAATTATATACATAATGACTTCACACTTATCGTTAATATCCAATGCTAATAAAGATGAAGCCTGAATATAATATTAAAATAATGTTGTCATTTGCACCTCAACAGCATATTTGTTTATCATTCTTTTAATTTTAGAACATACTTTGTGACTCTGAGGGTGGAGATGTGAAAGGAGAGAAGGAGCAGCAGCTGAAGAGTGTCTCCCTTCTCTGCTTTGTGGTACTGTGCTGGTTTGGGCTGGGATAGAGCTGGTTCTCCTCGCAGCAGCTAGTAAGGGGCTGTGATTTGGATTGTACTCGAAACAGAGTTGATAATACAGAGATGGTTTTGTTACTGCCGAGCAATGAGAGCCAAGGCCTTCTCTATTCCTCCCCCCATCCACCACTGAGGGGGCTGGGGGTGCACAGGAAGCTGAAGGGGACACAGCCAGGACAGCTGACCCCAAATGACCAAAATGATATTCCATGCCATGTGGTGCCATGCTCAGTGGATAAAAGCTGGGGAAAGAAGACGGCAGGGGGGCATTGATGGAGTGATATGTTTGTCTTCCCTTAAAGCCGGAGCCCCATTTCAGCACAGACCAAGGTCTGCCAGCCCACAGACCCCACTGAGCCTGACTCCCTCTGTGGGCTGGTGGCCCAGCTGGCCCTGGGCACAGCCCCTGGGCCTGCCAGCCCTGGCAGCACCCTGGCACCCCTGTGTAACTCTCAGTTTGGTATATCACTGGTGAGCAGTGGGGGAACAGACCTGTTCCTTCCAGACCTGATTTTCCTCCCTTACACTGCACAAGCTTTTACAGTACGTTTAAGGCAAATTCTCTTGAATGAAGCATTTGATTTATGCAGCTACTAAGATATTCACTGGCTCACAACACAACGACAATGCAAGTACAGTTAACCAACACTCCTGCCTAAAAACTCTGGCTTGCCATTTTTATTCTTCATTTTTATCCTGACACATCACCCTCACATTTGCTCAGGCCAGACAGAGGCATCTGTAAACTACCTTTGAGTTAATATGCACACAGATTCTCAACCTAGCTCTTAAAAATCTTTATACCTATCCTCAAAGTTGTATTTTTGTATTCCTGGACTTGATAAATAGCATGTGTGGTGAGGTGGGAAAGGTGTTCATAATTTCCAGCTGAAGTATTGCCTGGTGAAGTGTCAGCTTGGGTTACATAACTCATATATAAACAGACTTTTTGTGGCTGGTAGGAGAATAATTGGTTCACCTCTTCTATTCCCTATCTCACACAGCTGCATTGGCCTCTTATTTCACTATTCAGTAAAGCTTGCAATGACCACCACATTCTTTACAAAATAGCCTATATAACATTAAGAAAAAAGCTTGTAGATTAAGAGGATAAGGTCAGCATTTAAACCCTAAAATCTCCTCAGGAAGATAAAAAGTGTTTATTGGACAATTACGTTATTCTGAGGCTGGTCAAATCCTAGCCTTCAAGGACACTACCATGGGACAAGGGTTAGAGTGGAGCTGAGCCCTTGGCCTGGGAATCAGAGAGATATTTAGTGGCTGCAAAGCTCCAGAGATCCCTCAGCCAGAAGCTGCAAGTGCAGTGGAATGACTTTGTGCATTAGGCATGAGAGAGTCTCCTCCAGTACTGAGTAGATGAGTTCACATGGAGAGCCAGTACAGCATGGCCAGTCAGCTGAGAATCCATGCCTTCCCTTACTACACACTAAGCTTCCCAGACTGATAAACAAAAGCCCCATGTGTTTTAGGTACTACTGTAAAAATAAATCATTACAACTTTCCAGGGAATGTAGTCAAGAGGAGTGCCCTGACAGTAAGGATTCAAGGAAAGGCAGCAAGGTTCCTCTGTGAGCTTCTTATTATATGAACCTCTACAATACCATTAGCTGCTCTTGAAGAGTTTCCCTCTTCCAGTCAGTATGGGAGAAGGCAATGCTGACAGGTAGGGAGATGGCACTGTCACATGCAAGGTACGCCTGTGTGTTGTAGTGGTTCAGCCTACAGGTACCTCCTTCATTTCAGGGAATATTCTAAACCCTTCTGGGGCAGGATATAGAACAAGAGAGAAACAACTAACCATAGTACTGTGATCCCAGGCCTCTGATGAGCCACTAATGACTTTATGGGGTTCTTCCTCCTAGCTGAAAGAACAGGTATAAAGAAAATGTTGATGGTAATATCCTGCCTGACATACAGCTGAGAATTACTGCCATAAGCAACCCCATGCTGGGACTGCAAAGTGCATATATGCTTCACAAACAGAACATTTACCATGAATCCCTTTGGCCTGTGTTCAAGGCTTCTAAAATCTCCACATACTTATGCATTAGGCACCTCTATGCAGTCTCATTCTCCTTTCCCAACTTTTCCACATCACTTTCACCTTTTCCTCACTGCAAAAGGACCTTTCCCATGCTTTTCAGCCCCAGACTTGTTTCTGGACACTCTCCCAATCTCTCCTGGATGGAGAGTAAAATTTACTCTTCAGTGATAAATAAGTATGCTATTATTTTCTTTCTGCTTCTCACATGGACTTTTGTAAGTGTAAGACTTACAGATTTTTTCATTTTTCACAGAATGTGAAATGAAGGCAATATTTAAATCCCCTCTTCTCTTACTGGAGGTATGAAAGCTAATTAGGGAATATGCAGAACATGTTCTGGAGATGAGCAGCACTAAACACATGACTGATATTTGTCTAGAAGCAACAGCAATATCAGTAGCAGTACTGATGGCATGAGAAGGAACATGCGTATCTAAAGTGCACACATCTGCATCTATGTAGATACGTTCCTAAGGTACTCTGGGTCTGCTCTCTTCAAGTGGGGAGCCTCTCCAGAAGAACAAAGGAGAATTTTTTTCTCATTGAATCATCCTTCTGTTGCATCTCATTGTACAAGTCTTGTACTAGAATACACTGGCAAATCACTAGGAGACAACTTCTTCAGGGCCTTTGTAAATACTACTACTTACATTACCTGAATTTAAATCATAGCAAATTTTCTTACAGGCATATTAAAGGAGTGGATAGAAAAATATCTCCTTCTGTTAACCTTCAGCTTAAAGCTTAATTCTCTCAAACATTTGAGAGAGCAAAATGAAATTGTACAAATGTCTATGGAATAGGAAATGTAAACAGGAGATATCTCTGAGACCGAGCAAATGTGTGGAAAACCCCAAAGTTTACTGCATCATTTTCTTGTACTGAATAGTGTGTATAGTTGGTAATAGGAAATTATTTTCTCATTCAGGTGTCCAATCAAAACTTATGTGAAGTCCCCCTATCCCAATTCCCCTACTGCATCATAGAGAGCAATATAATAAGGCCCCATCGACAAAAATATTCCTTGATTGCAAGGATCGTCGATATCCTGAAAATGAGTTTTCACAACACTAGAGGTGCACTTCAGCTCACTTTGCCAGGTGTTTGCATTGCAGTGATAATTTCCAGCACTGTGCAGGCTGCTGAATATGGCCCAAAATTGGAATCACCCCCATAGGAGTATTCAGATTGCATAGGAAAACCTGGGCAAAGAATAGAACAGACTACCATCACAAAGAACAGAGCAGCACACCCTGAATGCAAGCTGCATCAGAGCAAGCATGCAGGAGTCATTTTTACAGCTTTATAGCAGCAGAGGCTTCTATATTGATAGATGGGAAAGCTCAGGGAGAATCTGAGAGTCAAGTCTCCTTTCTAGTTCCAATGTGTATTTTAGGGGACTCTGGGATAAACACACACAGTGCCTTTTTCCTTTTCACTGGGGTGTTTCCCCAAATGCTTACCTCAATCTGAATCTATCTCTATGCAGGAGCTCGATAGTGACTCGCCATCATCCTAAGCAGCTGGTGAGTCCTGGTCTACAGTTTGCTGGTGAAGGAAGATTTCCTCCATTCTTCACTGAAAGCACAGCCTAAGCCACTTAGTGCTGGTGTCTTTCACAACCTTTCTTTGCTTTTCCTGTGTGTATAAAAGGAGACAGAGAAATAGGTCAGAGAGAGGCTCAGCTCATCATTGTATAAAGGACAGCAGTATTTGACCCCTCGCAAAACTTAGAGGTTCACACAGATGCATGTGGCACTCCAGATGCTGTGCATGAAGCCCTGCAAAGGTGACTGTTCACACTTGCACTGAGTGCAAGCTGCCCATCTAAAAAGTATCATGTATGTGAAAATAGCTGCCACACGCAGAAGCTACTGCCGGTTCCCTTACTCTGCTCTTCTTTGGCAATCGCTGCTTTAGCTGGCCACAGTTTTAAAAGGGTGATGAGAGAGAAGGCATTGTCCTAGAGTGAAGAAAAGAAAATCCTGCTTCTGAATGTGTTATGCTGTGAGGACACCAACAAAATTGCTCCTATTTGCAATTACTTTAATGGGATAATTGTGCTAGAGTACCAGAGAAAAACGTACCTCCTAAACAGAGACTTGCTCTTGATATCAGTTTATTGACAGAAAGTTTAATTTCTACTTTCTGCTGACAATTATCCCTTAGGTAATCAAAATAATTTCCTCTTTATATGATCATAACTGTTTTAGTCCGTGTTCACTTCTCCAAAGTCAAGATGACTAAAAGCAAAATGACTTCAGACATCCGTCCTTCCAGGTACCTGGTTTGAGTGATAGAAAGCTTGATTTCCAGTAGCTACTTTTAAAAGTTTCCAAAAAGTAGAAGCTCTCAAGTTGAGCAAACAACGGTGGATGCGAAAAGTACTAGTCACATTTGAAAATGTCAGCCCTTATATTACAGGTAAACAATGACCATCAGATACAAATTATGTCTGAGGTTCTTGGGGTTTTTTTTAAAAAGCACTCATGATGCTAAAAAAAAGGCTTTGATCATTATCCATTTTAAGGAAGTTGGGTCTTTTCACTGATTTAATATGATCACTCCAATTTTGGCAAATACTTATTCCCTAGTAAAGGCAAGACGTCTTGGGCTTATTTGTGTAGGCAGCACAAATCCAGACTGCTTCCCATTCCCTAAGGCACAGCTATACTGGCAGTACAGCTCCTCTGCACCAGCTGCAGGAGCACTAATCCTCAAACTGTCAGTGGCACACAGACACCCCAGTGCTGCCCGTCCCAAGAGCCCTGCAAGGAGAAGTTTGATCCGACTGGGTCTGCAGGTCGCTCGCTCTGGGAGCCATATCCCGCTGCATAATGAAGCAGCACCGTATGTTTATGTACCAGACCTTCTTAAAGAAAAGAGAGCACTGCCCTTAATCACTGGTATTTATGATTCATAAAGAAATGGAAGAAATGTGAATAAGGAATATGTGATAAGAACAAAAGATGTCTGTGCCCACTGACATTGTCAGTAGAATCCTGCTGTCATTGCACTCCATTGGGACTGCAGGCCTGGCTTAATGCAGCCTGATTGCAGCTGTGTCTGCTTTGGTTTCCTGAAAGAACTTGCAAGTCTAGCATGGTAACTTGTCATCTGCAAGCCAAGAGTTTTATTCACAGTTTGCTAGAAGCCACATTAAATAGCAACATCAGTCTGGAGATCAGCTTCTGCAGCAATGTTCTTATCCTTAAGCCTGTGCAGATGGGTGATTCCCTGTGTGCTTGTTTTAATGGCTCTGCTGCTGAAGACACTAATATCCTAAGACATATCTCTCCAGGGGGCTCTTGATATGAGAGTGAAATGAAATTTGTGTCCAGTTTGCCAGGGCCTTACCAGTGCCCTAACAGCAGGATGCTATATGAGAAAGACACTATTCACAGGTGCACCTTTCACAGAAAGACTGTCAGAAAATCCTGAAACATTGGCATTATTTAACTAAGCTCATAAATAGCAAATTCTCCAAACAACTAGAAATATTTATGCTTCCTATTTCCTTGGAGTTCAGGAATCTGTGGCTTTGTTACCAGTGCCGCCTGTGAGGTTATTGAGAAATTAATTCTACTGTCAATGTGTATAGACAGAGCTTTGCTATAAAAATGCACCCAAATACTATGTATTTTGTCTTCCTTTCCTCCCTCCAAGCACTGTGCTAACAATATGACTCTTTACTATCTGAGGAACTTGCGATTATGTAGTGATAAGCAATCCACACTCAATATGCCATCCTATTAGGCAGTGTTAAGTTATTACAGGTCGTATTGCTAAGCCTAAATAAGACCTGACAGAAAAGCTCATTAAATCTGAAAAATACTCAGATGAGAAAAAAAGAACCCTTTTCCTTTCTTCCCTCCTAACTAGACTGAGGTACTTAGCACAAAGCTCCCAATCACCTTTGTGAGAGAAGCCTCCTGTGGCACGGGAGTCCCCCACAGACGGACTGTACAATTCCCAGCATTGAATTAGTACCAGTTGCACAGGTCCCTTCCCTTAGCTGACCCTGGAAGGAATGGGGAGCTAATGTAGTAAGCCCTCTTCCAGACCCTTTGGCTTTTATGGTCTCGTGAGCAGGCCTCCAATCCCTGGAGCACAGATGACACAGAGAATTCCTTTTCATTCTTGCTAAATATAGCACCTTCATTTTTTTCCCAGCAGACAAACACAACCTGTAGTGGCTTCCCTGCTTGCTACACGTCCTACATCCCATAGACCAAATGACAGGCTAAAACAATGATGAAGAAGTTGAGATGCCAGCTTATGCCACTCCTTGATTCACTGTTCGCCCTAGAGAGAGGACTTCACCCTGTAGGGACCACACCTAGTAATCAAGTTAAATGACTAGTAATCAAGTATTAAAGCATCCTGTCTTCTCTCCTGGATACTCGTCCCTCCAGTGACCTCCCCACTGCATTGGTCTAACTTATATCTGCAACTAGTCACTCTCAGCAGCAAAACCCCCAAAAAACTATAGCTCATTCACATTCAAAATACACAATTGTCTTTACCACACTGATTTAAATAAAAAATTAAAAATCAGGACTGGTGAAGTGATTACATGATTTCTTTTCACTGGGTAGAATTTTTACTCATTTTAATTCAGTGTAGCTGTGGGCCACAAAGGCTACTGAAACCACTGTCTTATTCTGCAATATTTGGTCTTCACTACAAAGTATAAGGAGTCCTAGCAATATATCCAGTAATGTGTCTTCATCTCACAAAGTGCTTTAAGCTCCTGGTGAATGATAAGCAACTAAATAATCCAAATCAAATCATTAGGATTAGGCAAATACCTTAAGTTAAGCACAAATGCGTTTTTCAAGATTGAGGCTCAGGGGAATGCAGCATTGTTGTTCACATGTTCAGTATAAAGCATAAAAAGAAAATCTGGATTTTTAAAATCCCTTTTGATATTTTCAAGTCAGTTGGTATCTTGATTTCCTGAAGTCAGAAGTATGTTGCTGTGTGCTGGATGTGGATGGGAGAGGATTTTCAACCTAGTGGCACACACAAGTTAATGGTTAGTCCAGACAGGGAGGCTCTAATGACAGCAGCAATGGAGTCCTATGTCCTGGAGATTTTTCCCAGCAGATAAATAGTTACCTTTGTGAGCACAATCACCATCATCAATGAGGAATCCCATTAAGCCTAAAACTTTCATCCCAAAAATAACCAATATAATTAAGCAACTTCAAATAATATCACACCCTCCTCCTTTCTAGATTGGTCTGTAAAGGGTATCTCCATGCCAGGGAATAAGTCTCCAGAAAGGCCTGCTCAGCAGCTTGTTCTCCATTACCAAAAAAGGAACACAGTGGATCTCATATTTCCCAGGGAAGGTGTTTCCTGCAAAAAAAAAAAAAAAAAAGGTGCCTTGAACTCCTTGTAGGCACTGACAAACAGACATTCCTTGTCCACGTTTCTGCAGGATCTGAGAGAGAAAAGCATGACATGCCTAATATACCCCATGTTGTCTGGTGTCACCTTAACTCCCTAAGTGATTTCAGAGCCATTACTTACAGTAAGCATCCAGAAGACAAAGAAAATAGTATCAGAGCATTTCTACAGGTACAGATGTCCAGAAATACTTATCAAAGGCTACTGCTTACTTGAGCACAGTGGGGACAACAGCAATGAGAACTCTGCATTAAAACAAGAGGTCATTATCTGTATTGCCTGTATTTGGAGCCCTTTCCCTCAGACTGTCAGCGTCAGTCCCATCAGCAAGCGTCCAAGACATCAACAGTCCTGTGCAGTGGAAAATGGTGGCTGTGAGAGAAGGAGGCTTGAAGAAGCATGCCTTTAAAGAAGGGCAGTCAGGACAGTTTCTCAACAATAAATCTGCTTATATTTTGGACAAATGTATGGTCAGAGCCCAAAAGCTTCATCTTCAAGAAACACTGATCCCTTATCCTTGTCTCAGAAAGGATGTGAAACACCAGCCCTTGAGAATATTGCTTTTCCCATCATTTCCACTGTGAAATGTAGATGTATCTTGAGTGAATAGAAGGGCAAGGGCAAAAATGGAGAGTTTTTCTTATCCCAACCAACAGATCTATTTCAATGCCTTTGCTAGAACGTATTTTTTCATGAGAAAATATTTTTATGACATTAATGGCAAAAATTATGGGGATTTTCTGCCTTCACCCATCCTGGCTGGTTTTGACAACAGTCAAAAATAAGCCAATAAACAAAAAAAGGTACTTGGATATTCCAGAGAACCAGGCAGCTGGAAAACTCCAAATTTGTAAAAGTCAGGAATGTAAAGCTATACCATGATGCTCTGGTATTGTTTGGTTTCATCATCTGTCTCCCTCTTTGCCCAACTTTTATCAGACAAGACAGAAAGCAGGCACTCTTTATTCTGTATGCACAGTAGCTCTCTCAAAAACATCTTTATTCAGCTACTTCGCTAATGTCTCCGGCAAAGGCATCAACATGCTTTGTGCAAAATGAATTACTGCTAATTAAAAATCAACAGAAATGAGCATGCAACACTCTGTGCCCCATTAATATTTTAACCAGCAGCATGAGTAATTAAAGCTGCGCTAATTTTTTCCTCTCTCGCACAGCATCTATAACCAGTCAATAAATTACATAAAAAGTACAGGTGTGTTTCGCTGTCAGAGGCATAATATAATGATAAATCGACATCATTTCTCATACTTAACGGTCCCCCATTTGGTGCCAACTAAGAACTTGCTGTTATCTTTGCATTTGTAAATGACACACACGCATACCGCACACGCACACAAACACACGCGCTTGCTCTCCCCCTCTAACACACATATATGCACACGTACACGCACAGCCCCCCCCCACGGGGCCAAAAAGCAAGGCCACGCACCAGAACTAACCTATGCTCCTGGACTTCCTCAGAAACTGGGAATGAGGGAATTTGCCTTATGAGGTACCTGGAGCTGCGTGGTTTCCAGCTCCTTGCGAAACACCGCGGCTCTGGAAACAGCTTTCCTCAGAGAGGGGCTGCAGGAGACAGGAATTAGAAGGAGAGGTTTTGTTGCTGTTTATCCATATATCTGAAAATACAACTACAGGACCCCAGACCCACACTCAGAAAAAGATTGTCAGCAAAGCCACTTGTATCATATCCATTTTAACAAATACTTTGTTGAGGACTTTCCCCACCCCCGAGAAGTCTGTACAGATGTTAAGTGTTGCTCTTCTTTTTAGTCATAAAGAATACTGCAAGTTATTTGCAGTTTCCTCCTGAAGGCTCTAAATTATTTCACTCGCCTCCAAGTTCTTGCTGGACATTTCTTGATCTCTGCCTTTGCCTAAGAAGAGAGGAAATCATGTGGCCAAAGAGTAGGAAGGAAGTCTGCACTGGTTATAAAATACATTTGGAGGCAAGGAAGGGAAAGCTGATAAAGGAAACAGGGAAAGAATTTGGGAGGTAGTCGCTTCCTGAATTTTCCTTTTTGCCAAAAAATACTAGCTTAGAGAGAAAAAAAATAAAGCTTTTTAAAGATGGAACAGTGTACTTAGTCTGAGGTGGGCTGATTTAAGCTGACTGCTGGCTGTACATGAGAGGGTCAAAGTCATGCCGTCAGAAATACAGAAGAGCCTAAGCCTGCTCTAGGAGTCAAAATAAGCGAGAGGCTGCATATTTTTGCTGAATACATGCTTTCTGCTGGACCAGTGAGGATCTCCTCCTGGCCACCAGCTCCTAATATACTAAAGTAGATGTCCAGCATAGACTCTGCACGCTGGCGCTGCCTCCGCTCTCCGAGCTGGGCTATCTGCTCGAAGGGGAGCATTTCGCCTTAAGAGTTAATGTGATTTTACAGCTCCCCGGTGAGGAGTGAACATGCCGCATACTGTACATGCTCTGATGCATGCCTTGCCTGGGGGGATCCTGAGACAGAGAATGCCCCCAACTTGCTGGAGCTCACCCAGTCCTTATTCCATTAATTCAATAGAAGCTCGACAGTTCTGTATTTAAGAAAAAAATAAAGAAAA